>VWZG01001370.1:119880-208678 GCA_013396735.1 Grallaria varia
ACCAATGTGTCTGTCCTTGAACAGGCAGCAGTCACCAGTATTGAGGCCATGCTGCTGAGAACGCAGCTGTGCTGGGCAGGGCACATCTCCAGGACGGAGGATCACCACCTCCCTAAGATCGTGCTCTATGGTGAAGTAGCCACCGGCTGCCGCAAGAGAGGAGCCCCGAAGAGGAGATACAAGGACTCCCTGAAACAATACCTCAGCCCTGGCCATATTGACTACCATCAATGGTCCACTCCAGCTTCCAATCGGGAGGCATGGAGACACACCATCCATAACGCTGCTGATTCCTTTGAGAATGCACGCAGAATCAATCTTGAGGAGAAAAGACAACGCAGAAAGGACCGTGCCTCACCAACACCGCCTATGGAGACTTCCTGCTGTGCCTTTTGCAACCGGACTTGCCTATCTCGCATCGGCCTCTTTAGCCATCAGCATGCTTGCAGCAAGCGTGGGTAGAGCCCTCCCCAAATCTTTGCTCATGAAGCCTAGCCATGACGATGATGATCTTGGGGCATGCAATTAGATTACTTTCTTTTGTTTGTCCCTTTCTTTCCTTGCACTCATGAGCTTTGTGTTCACTAAATGGAATTGTTGTAGGAACAGGATCTCCATCCACAGAAATAGTAGGAATTTGACTGAACAAGACCTCAAGGAACCTGCTCTAATGACAAAGCGTGCTTTGAGCAAGCGGTTTGACCAGTTGACCTCCAGATGTCCTTTTCAGACTAAATTATTCTATGATTAATATTTGTAGGTTGGAACATTTAGGATGAATGACCAAATTAGCCTTTACAAAAGTATCATCTGCTCCACATTAATTGCCAAGCAATGGATTACGTGTAACATCCTTCTCCTCTCCCCATGATAGATGAATCATTATCTCATTTCAAGGGAAAGGTGTGACTCTTTACAAAACCTAATGCACTGGCAGTTGTTTGCTGAACAAGTATGTCCTGAGGTTTAATTAGGTGAGAGAATTACACCTCCTTTTTCCTCATTTGAACCTGGTCACAAAGTCTCTGTTTCTGATTACCTATTCTGATTGATTGCTACTGGGTTTTTCCATTTCACATTTTAAATAGATTTTCCTTCCTCCTCACGGAGACTGCTCTGCTCACAAATATTCATATATTTAAGCATTCTCATCCACAGTGCTGGACTGGTCTCAGCATTAGCCAGCAGGAGTTTTCTGATCTTGGCTTTATGCTTTCCAGAGGCTGAGAACACAGCAGGAATGATGGGTCTTGCTCTCCTGGGTGACTGAGTTATTGGTTCAACTAAATGAAACTCCATTAATTATGAAGGAGTTAGCAATAAATAAATAAACTCTCATTTGCAAAGATTTGCTTTATTCAGGTTTAACAATAACTAATTGCTTCCTCAGTAACTGTTGGCATACGTGAACAAATTTTTATGTTGCAACAATTGTCCTGGAGTGCCTTTTCAAGGAACAGCTTTTTATCGCTGATTGCATTTTAGTGGGTGAGCACATGAATAAGAAACCTATTATCCATCTAAGAAATCTTGTCTTGTATCTTGCTCCTCAAATATAATTATTTTAGTTCAAACTGTTCCCTTTTATTTCCCCAGTAAACAATATAATTTCAGAATTTAATGCACAATCTGCCCTTTTCCCAACTATCATGGGCATTGCAATGCAACAGAGGTGAGCATTCTGCCAAAAAACCTGTATGTCTTGCCCCTATTTACCCAGTTGGGACCAATCAACTATTACTTACAAAATTAGATCAGGAGGCCAGTTATGCCTTTAGAAAAATCATGTTTCTGAAGTGTATGACTCAGCCTTACTACAGATAGCTGGGAAAAAATACAGGTCCAGGTGTTTATTATAAGAAGGGATTGGTTATAATATTTATTATAAGAACGGACTGGTAAACAGTGAAATATAGTGATTGCAATACTGTGAAAGTGATGTACGAACTCTCCCCTGCACTCTTAAGACAGTAACCTCATCATGTAGGCATTGTCCTGATGAAGAAATCACTTCAATCATAGGACAACCATGAAGAATCTCTCTGCTTTACTGTATGTATGCTTAGCAAAACACCATCCTTGACCACTAGCTTTCTTTGTTTGCTGTGTGCTGTTCACTAATCTTTAGTTCTAAGTGCTGATTAGCCATGGAAAACCACGTCTCCCAGTGCTAAATTAGCATTAAGAAACCATTAAATATCTCCAAGTACAGTTATCCTCTTCTCTGTCCTTCTCTTCATATATGTACCAACAGATCAAAATATTTCTATTTTTTGTTTGTAACATCTCATGCAAGACATACTTTAAAAGATGTTAATTTTCCATTGTATTGAAGTTACAGGAGAAGGTAATCTTATACTGATCACCAGACAATAACAGTATTTTGAAAATATCTGCACTGGAGGGTTGTTTACCCCAACTTTTGCACTGCTTTCCCTTTTGGGGCCTTTCATGCAACCACTGAAAAATCTAAAAAGTTTTCCAACAAAAAAATATCCCAGACCTTCCATTTTTTATTACACTAATAAGACATTGGAAATATTTGTACAATTGTCCACCTACTTGAGCAAAACTGAAGAATGCCAAAGTTGTCAACCCTTTATGTATCATCCAGCCATGAGGATTCCTTTTTTCTCTTGGTGGGCAGAGTCTGTCAAGAATAAGTAGTCAGAGAGGAGGGAAAGAAGGTTGAATGGTGCTGCAGACAGTGGTGTTTCATGCTAGCCAAACCCCCAGTATCACATTATTTTTGGAGAGGCAGATGAAGAGTACAGCCTTTTTTGGGTGCAAGAAGGATGGTCTTCTTCACCCATCTTGCACATTGACCACTTGACGGAAGGATCTGCATTTACCGCTTGGATTATACTTGAACTCCAAAGGGTACATTAACAGAGATGGAGACTGGCAATTGCTCCTTGTCATGGAGGATGTGCGTGTGAACAGGTGGTGGTCCTGGAGCAGAGAGCACAAGGCTCAAGGTGCACTCTCAAACTCAGAGGCAGCAGCTCATCAGCAGCCCTGGTATACACATGAAGAAAAAGTCCTGTTCTCAAGGTTCAACTGTGACAGCTCACATTTTTTATTAAAATGCTACTCTCAGAGCTGCTAGGCACCTCTTACAGCAGGAACCTCAAAGAAGGTCATTTATTACTGATGTATTTTTAATAGAGCAACTGTCTCTGAGGAAAACATTGATCATTGTGACTAATGGCCAGAATATCATAAAATGTAATTAATAATTTTATCAGCATCAGCTAGTCATTTGAAAAAGAGAATTTCTGACCTTTATAAGATTTCTAATCCTATAATAATAACTATGTTAGAGGCTGGACAAAGAAAGACCAAGTTCCAGGGCTCAGAAAACTTTTAATGAGAACCAACTTGGATACAAAGTGAAAAATGGTCAGAGAACCATGATATGTAAGCCATCATTGTTTCTGCGGGCAACTGCAGTTAGTGAAACTGGAAGATTCCTGCATAAAATGATTATGTGTTTGCAAAGGGGGAGAAATATCACCCTTATTTGCTGTATGTTCTCTTTCTGTTGCCTGTCTTAATTTGAGCCTTTATATAGTCTTTAAATATGTCTCTTGAGGAGAAAAGACAACTCAGAAAGAAACGTGCCTCGCCAATACCACCTATGGAGACTTTCTGCTGTGCCTTTTGCAGCCAGATTTGCCTATCTCTCATTGGCCTTTTTAGCCATCAGCGCCCTTGCAGAAAGCGTGGGTAGAGCCCTTCCCAAATCTTCGTTCGCGAAGCCCAGCCATGATGATATGTCTCTGAATGGACAAAAGACAAAGTACTTGTCACACTGACACTGAGTCAAGCAAGAGAGGAGAAAAGGAGGATGCAAAACAAAACAAAACAGACCTCTTGGTCTCAATGTAAAAGGACCTCAGTGGAACAAACATGTCTCAAAGACAACCTCATGCATTTATGGATTGGGTAGTTAGCTGGTGGGGAAGGCTAGTTGCTGATACTTCCTTTTAGCTTAGTAGTGAGATTTGGAGAATGTAAAATTAAAGTGTTCTATGAATATTGTGAAAAAGGAGGCAACAGGTCAAGGACAATGTGGCAGAGCAGCAGAAATTGGAGATATAAGCTTTGAGGAAAGCAGAGGTTAAAAGCCCAATGAAGCAAAAAGATAACACAATGATACACTAGAGAGCAATGAAATTTTGCCTTGTACAAGAAGCAGAAATAGTGTAAATCTGAGTTAACCTAAAGTATGCTAAATAGTCACGAGAGAACAAGCAAACCCCAACTCACACAGAGTACTTACAATTGTAATCATTTATGCACATGGGACAATGGTCACATGGAAACAACACAATGGATTTATTCATAGGCATCTACTCTAAATTATAATAGTCCTTATACAGCCTTGTTTGATTATCTGTCATACTTCCCAGACACTTTTTTTCAAATCAGTACGGTACCTTGAATTCCAGTAGCGTATTTTTAGAATCTACATATTTTTAGAAGACTACACCAGGAGAGACCAGCAGGGTCTGTCTGGGAACATGACCTTACTTCCACACTGCCACTGCTGAGACTGTCTGTGGGTAGACAGCAACTCTACACTGGCGAGTTCAGAAGTACATGTTTCACAGAATGCTTCTACCAGATACTCAAAAATAGAAAATAAGAAATCATATTCTACAGAGCCTGATAGTGAATTTCTCAATGTAAGAATAACTTTGAGTCTGAGGTTGACTGAACGTCCTTATTTCTTCTCCTTGCAAGGCAACATTTATCCAGATTCCATAAGCACCCCACCTGTCTCTAAGACTGCTCCCACCACCAGAACTAAAACCATGGCTAGATCCTACATGTAAAGAAAACCCAAAGATAGAACAAGGCCAGCCAGGAAACATGGAAAAAACCAGGGGGTTCTGCTTTTTCTGTCTTCTTGATAACTGTTCCTTATAGCCCCATGGAGCCACCAAAACAAGGAAATCTGCCCTGACAGGAGCCAATGGAGCTTGGGACAGTTCTTTGACATGTTGTCCCTCAAGCTGCAAGATGCAGGCTGGCATCCCTTGTAGGCTGTCACCCAAAGCAGCTGCCTAGGGAAAGAGACAGCCTCTCTATAAAGCAGACTTTAACACCACTTGATTGTAGGTTCCTTTCACATCACTGCTCTTCACACACTTAAAAGCAACAACAAAAAAGTGGTGAGATCTTACACTTTCTGGGAGAACCTTCTGCTTTCCTGAAAGTTCTCACGGTCCTGCTTCACCATCCTAAAACAGCTTGCCCCTTTGTACACATGGAGACTAGAGACAGGGCTGGATGCCTCTTCCTGTGAGCATAAGTCCCATAAGGTTTAGCAGGAAGAGTGAGAAAGAGAACAGATTTTTCATTGTGGATCAATAAGAAAAAATTAAAGAAACCACTATGGTCTGTGGGTAAAATGGTAAATCACAAATAGAAAGGCAGTAATCAAACAAAAGGCTCCTCCAAATATAGCTGCCTCCAACAGTGCAGAAAGCCTGACCAGGGAGAGCATTCCAGCTGTTAAGTGCATTATGAAGAGAGAGAAAGGAAAAAGGACTTGAACGAGGCCCCTGCCTTGACAGGTCTTGACTTTGAATCATAGATTTGAAATCAGTTTTCTGCTCCCTTACTGTCTAGTTTTCCAGACACTAAATCTCCCTTTGTATTGACCACTGCCCCATCAGTCAACCACCACTGCCTTCCAGTTTGCTTGCCCTTTAATTTGGCTCCCCATTTGCAGTATCATACCTGTCCCCTCTGCTTCGCTTCTTCAGCAAGGAAGTAAAATGTGAACGGCTCTCCTGCAACGAGCTTAACTCTCTTGGAGGAGCAGGATTTTGACCTCTTTTCCTACTACCTATTTTTCTACTGCCCACTGTAGAAACTACTGCAGGCCAAAGTTTTGGCACTGCAGACAATTCTGTACTTCTACAACTTGGACATTTCTCAAGAGGGGACAAAAATAAGGTAAAATTGAAGCCATGCAGAAACATTGCAACTGCTGGTCTATCTCACAGTATCATCTCTTTGCCTGGAAGGAGCAAGGAGTTGTGCAGAGAGGACCAAGAGCAGGAAGTCTTGCAGAAGCATTTGCAAGATAACTGTCTTTGACAACTCAAGGATGTTTTGACAGGAGCAGATGGTGCTATGCTTGCCCTTTGGTATGTTTTAGCTGACCCTCTGGGGGTAATCGCCCTTTCAAATGATTTGCACAATATGGTCTGGACAGATACTTTTCTCCATTTTCCAGCCAAGGCACCCTGAGAGACTAATGGAGAAGGGAAACTAACTTCTTCCAAGCTTTTTTAATCACATACTTAGGGAAAGATAACCCAGGCCTGTGAAGAAGAGGAATCTAAGTGAGCACAACAGTGACATCCAGAGGGCAAAGACCAGCAAGTAGAATTTTGCCAAATGTAAATCAGGAAAATTAAAAAAGCACTGGGTGTGGGGTTTCAAGCCCACTTAATGGTAGATTTCTCACCCACCACAGACGCTGCTTTATCTATGTACCTGACCACTCATGAGAAGCAAGGTATAGGGAATACTTCTTAGACACAAACAACTAACATATCCTTCCTTTTGTAGGGCAAATGAAGACACATCTTCCTACAACAAATGATACAAGAGTGCACATGAGATGCAGCACCAAACAAACTGCATCAGTTGTAGAGTAGTCCCAGCCTTCTGAAATTGCTCGAGAGCTGGAGCAGTGCTATCGGTGCAACTTGCTACCACTGCTCCAGGTGAACATCGCCTGCTCTTTTGTCTGCAGTGCTGTGCATGCTGTGAGCTGTCTTTTTGCAGTTCTGGCTGCCCAAAATAACTTTTTGGCTTCTCCCCACTGTATGAGTGCCCTCTCTGTCTTTCAGTCTCTTAAGTTAGCCACCCTGTGTTGTCAACCCCACTTTCTCCCCCTCTCCCAAATCTGTGATTCCACATGCTTTAAAAAAACACAACACTAATTTGTACAGAAGCAGGTTGGTATTTTCTGCAGTTTCCACCAGGAGTAACCGAACTTGTTTGTGCTAAGGAAACCTCAAGATCACAGGACCCCTACTATCATGCACATGACATATGGTTTTCCTGCTACTCCAGGAGCAGGGATTTCAGCCTCTTCATACATTCAAGACAAAGAATGCTGTAGGTGGGGTAGATGTGCAGTATATGTTTGACCCTTTCAGATCAAACTGGAATGGTATAAGATCAGGACAGACTTACTGTACATGGCAGCAGGTGAAAAGGTGTAAGGCTCTGCCCCCCTGCAAAGCAGGCTTGAGCAGGCTGGATTTCACTGGTCTGCAGGCTTAGTGAGGCTTCTATTTGCTCAGGCAGGCATAGAAATCCCAGAGGGGGAGACCATTATCCTGTTTACTGAGTCACAATGATTCACTTAGCATTCAGCTTCCATCAGATACAGCAGCTCCTGGAGTTTAAACTAAATCTGTTTCCATCCTGCTGTTATTTCAGTTTCTCACTGGTTTATCCAACTTCACAGAAACTTCCACTTTCTGTGGAAGGCAAGTCTGGGTGTTTATTTATTTATTGAAGATACATTTGGAGAAGCTCATTTTAAGAGTAAAGTACAAGGAGACCGTGCAGGGGGCATAAAGCATGCAGTATGGTTAAAATCTTCAAGAACTACTTGCCTTGTTTAGAAAAGAGCTTTTATGTCATTGAAGGAAATATTCTAACCTACTGTGAGAACAACTTCAGTGAAAGATATATTGAAAAATTTCCCTTTTGTAAATTTAGCCATGCTGTGGCGTAGCCAGTTACAGGCAAGGTCTTCCTGCCAGGGGACCAAGCAGACATCCCTAATCAAGAGCTAGCAAAGGGCAAAGGCACAACTGCAATGTGAGTGCCAAGGACAGCAGAGATGCACAGCAGCTGTGCACAACTCTGACAATAACTAAAGAGCCAGGAGAAGAGGGTGTGATGATTGACACCTAAGTGACAGAGCCAAGGTCTCCCTAAGACTGACCTGGAACAAGGAATCAAGCAAAGATGAGGCTTCTTCTCTCCCCAGAGTCCAGCGCTACAGAAAAATCCATGTTGTGCCCAGGATCAGATGGAGCCTGCAGCAGAACCATTGTTCTTTCTCTCCACGCTGGAGACTGCTTCGTGATCCATATATTCTCAGTGGACTGCTGTGCATGTCAGATGGACTCAGGCACATTCAGAGCACATTTCGCAAATGTTTAGGAGGACCTCTTCTTTCAGCTGCGTATCAAACCTCACCCCTTTCGAAGTCACTGAAAATTTCCTCAGATTTCAATGGGACTTGGATTTCAATCTGTAAATCCATTCAACTTGGAAATCATGGTTTGAGCTTGAAGACACATGATAAATTAGGATTTCTATTGAGCAAGAGAGACATAGCATTTTAAAAGGACTAAAATTATATACAGCTGAACTGTGTTCCAGTAATACTCCTTGAAACAGATGCTACTGTCCCACTTTGATATACTCTTTCAGATTTTCCTTGTGTCTCTGAGGGAAGAGGTTTCCCAGGAGCCTTTTGAAGAGCATCAAACATTACAAGCCATAGGAACATGCTTTCTGAAAAATGCTCCAAAGTGAGTAGAACTAATTCCAGGAGGAGCAAGTTAGCACTGATAATGCATTTCCAAAATACGATTTTGCCAGCTCCAATGGTATAATCTACTTTTTTAAGGCAAAACAGTAGGTTTAAAGTGACTTTAATCTCTGCACATAAAGTTGGTGCTTCAGTGCTCCCCCAAAGGCTATGGATCCCTCAGGCTCCCAGGTTTCAGAGCCGGGACAGATGCACCAGGAGAGATTTAAGGTACCTGAGTCCTTGCAAGGGAATGTTAGATTTGTGAATTATTTGGGAGCAAAAAGTTATGCCAAAGCTTCTTAAGGCAGAGTTGGGACCAATAGTCATACGATCAGCAACACCTTCAGCTCTCAGCTCTGCAGCAGTACTTTCAGGCACTATGTCCTGCTCCAACCTGGTGCAGCACAGGTGAAGTCTCTGCTGAGGGAGTTCAAGCATCCCTGTGTGCTTGATGAGAAACAGATGTACACCTTACATCTCAATGAACCTGGTATTTTCTTGAGCTGCTTTATTTGTCCATTCCAAAGGGCCATTTTCTGCAAGTGTTCAAGGAAGAAACACCTCACACGAATTACTGGTTTGTTTTTTTTTTACTTGGAAGGCCTTGGAACAAGTTCTTTTCTTCAGTCAGATTTAGTCCTAAATTTTTGTTCTTCCAGTTTTACCACTTTATTTTGTTTACACCGATTCAGAAAAGAAAATTTAGGTAATGTAAAATCACTGCTTTTTGCTAAAGTAGGAGAGACTTGTACAACTCTTCTTATGGAGAGGTTTTCTGTTAAGGGCAACTGCCATGGGTACTGAGTGGAAGGAAGAAGAGACAAAAGTGAAGTTATGGAGCATGAGGAAATCTATAAGGAAAAGGGAAAAATCTACAGCCTTCATCTGATCCTGGGCACAACACGGGTTTTCTGTAGCACTGGGTTTTGGGGAGAAAAGAGGAAGTGTTTTTTGACAGTTTGCAAACTGCCAAGTCTTTTCCAAAACTCAGAAGCTGTCTGCTGTCAAGTGTCAGAAAGTTCCCTAAATGGCAACTGTTCTGGATTTGGCTGTGAGAAATTAGAAAGATCTGCAGTAAACTGGATTGGAAAGGCTGCTTCAGTGAAAATAAGTGTCAAACTGGCAAACTTCATAGAAACAAAGGAGCCAGGTTGATTGTCCTGCTCTTAACTCATTGACCCTCAGGAAAGCTGTCAACAATTTAACCAATAAAGAGGAAAATACAACCACACATTCAGTCTAGCTGCACAAAGAACTCTTTAAATGATATTTCTAAAAAGTTAAACACAATTAAGCAGAAAATATAAAACATATCAGTGACAGCTCTAAAATATTCACACAGACACAGGCATATGGGGACAAATCATTAAAAGTCACAAGAGAAGCTGACAGCATTGGGGAGCAAAAAGAGATTAACTAAAATTCAGTAACATTGTAAGTTTGAGAAAGGGAGGAATTATGTCCAGAAATGGCTGAATTTGACATTTGCTCTTTGCTTCAAGAAAGTGGAATAGTAGCTAGATACCATTTCATTGTTTAATATCTCCTTTCTCCATCTGGCCTGTGTTCCCTCCTCTAATTACCTGAGGTGCTGGATGGCACCCAGGAGTGAAGACAGCTGACACACTCCGAACAGTCTTAAAGAACTTTGGAGGATGGGAAAGGTCCCAGAACAATGGCTATGGTGTTTGCTCTTCCCATCAAGATATAGTAAACAAATGCAAAAATAGAAGCTCCTGTAAAACTACACATTAGTCATGTTACTTGTGACAGGAGAAAGACCAAGTACGGATCTATTGAAACTACTATATGTTACTAACTTGAGTGATGAACTAGCAAATCAAGTTCCAAAGAGCGCAAACCAAAGCTTAATCCTTCTTAAGGGCAGGATTAAAATTCAGAGTGCTTCTCCCATTTATCAATCTCAATCTCAGGTTAACAAACCAGAACTGATTTCAAGAAGTGCAGAATAGCACACCAGAGTGCCAAAGAAAGGGCATGAACTGTGCTCAGATGGAAGGGGAGGGATCTTCTGGTCTACAGTGTTACAGTGAACGGATGCAGGTGCTATACCAGGCATACCAACTGAAAAGGCATCAACAAAAATGCTGTTGTTGGAAGAGAAAAAGGCAGATTCATTTTAGGTACATGAGACAAAAAAATAATCTACAAAATAAGGGAGGTAATTATTCCTCTACCCAGCACTGGTGGGTCACAATCAATAATAGGTCTGCTCTTGGAGAAATTGCACTTAATAGAATGTGGGAAAAAGTAGAAGAGTCCAGACTGGAGCAACATAAATGATCAAAGGTTCAGAAATATTTGCAAGAAAAGGATGAAAGAGCTGGATTTGTTTAATGCCCAAAGGAAAAGGAGAACAGAACCAACAGTCTCCAAACATAAAAACGGGTTTTTGTTGAGAGACAGCAATCAATAAATTATACTCCATGTCCACATGGGAAAGAAAGGCATTTAGTTGAATGTCTTCTTACAAAACATCACTATTTCTGTAAAAATGATGGACATCTATCAGGTAAAGCTAATGGCATCTCAAAACAGGGCAGCAGGTCTCTTGACATCTCTCTTAGAGACAGATTTCTCTTTATTACATTATTTTATCTGTCCTCAGTTATTTATTCTAAGTGCCTACACTACAACTGCTAATAACAAAAGCAGAGCTCTCTTCCCTTTGAAACCACTGTATTATTGTGCATAATGACCCTATCATTAAGTGTCAGCAGGACTAAAGGTTTTCTGTATTTTAGTTCCCAAGCATTAAAGCAATAGACAGAGAGGATAAATGTAGCATAGTTGTTGCTTCTGCTAATGAGGGGGAAGAAAAAGGTCAGCATCAATACAGAAGGGAAATGCTCCACATGAAGTGTGAGGATAAAAGCAAATGTTAAAGGCAGAAATGTAGATAGCCAAAGTTCCTTAGCAACCCCAAGTGACAACCACTACAGAGACATACAGTACCTCACCAGGAGAGATTAGTTTCACTGAAATTCATGACACTGCCTATCCACACTTAATAGTTAGTTGTTTTAGCTTCCTTACATTAAATACACATTCAGATTTTCTGGATTCCTCTATTAATTGAGGTATTTATGGACTATGTCAAAACTATTCAACCTAATGAAGAAGTTATGGTGCATATAACACAGAACAGTCCTTCGTTGTTTCCTACAGCTCAGTGCAAAAATGTGCAAGATTCTCTTTCTCTACCCTCTCTCAGCAATGGATGTGCTCTAAACATGTTATCTTTTCCTCCTCTTCAAAAATTTGTGAGTTTTGTCCATTAAATACAGGAAACCTCTTGCACTTGGGAACAAAGCAGGGAACCACCGAAACTAGGCTGTTCTGAGCTGGGAAAGCAGAGGCTTGGTGATGCTCTGCTATTGAAGCAAAAAAAGCACGCAGGATATTATTGAGCCCAAAGTGGTTTGGACAAGTTTTGGAAAAAGTTCTGAAAGGATTCAGTTAAGGAATTTTGAAGAGAGAAAGATGGTTTGGAAGGAGGAAGGGAACTCGTAGTGGAATGGTGAACCAAATGAGAGCAGAGAGGTTAACAGAACCAACCACCCTCTGGTCTAGGACCTTTTCCGAATATCTAACTTAAACCTCTCCTGACACAACTTCAGGCCATTCCCTTGGGTCCTGTCACTGGTCACCACAGAGAAGAGACCAGTGCCTGCCCCTCCTCTTCCCCTCACAAGGAGGTTGTAACTGCAATGAGGTCTCCCCTCAGTCTCCTCTTCTCCAGGCTGAACAGAACAAGTGCCCTCAGCTGCTCCTCATACGGCTTCCCCTCTAGGCCCTTCACCATCTTTGTTGCCCTCCTTTGGACGCTCTCTAAGAGCTTGGTATCTTTCCTATATTGTGGCACCCAAAATGGCACACAATATTCCAGGTGAGGCCACCTCAGTGCAGAGCAGAGCAGGACAATTCCCTCCCTTGACAGGTTGGCAATGCTGTGCCTGATGCCCCCCAGGATACGGTTGGCCCTCCTGGCTGCCAGGGCACTGCTGACTCAGATTTAACTTTCCATCAACCAGGACCACCAGGTCCCTTTCCTGGCACTGCTCTCCATCCTCTCATTTCCCAGTCTGTACAAGCATCCAGGGCTGCCCCTTCCCAGGTGCCTCAGCACCCAGCCTCTCCCAGTGCTGGCAACAGGAGACAAAATCCTGCACAAACTGCCAATTTACCATTCCAGCTCTAATACCTGCTGCCTCTGACACTCCAGCTTGACAAGACATGAACACTTTCCCCACATCCTCCTGTCTCACTGCCAAAGAGCAATCCTCTTGCTTTCAGGTGCTTCCCAAGATGGACACAGGTTTCAAGGCCCACAGTTTAGCCAAGACAGGAAAATCAAGCATGTCACCGTAGACCAGACACAGTGGTATATAAAGGAGAAACCTAGCTTCCAGAAGTTTAGCTGTGCACCCTGCCAAACCTGGGGCAGCAGAGTGCAGCCAGCTGTGTCCGGATGAGGGTAATGGAGGCTTTTCTATGTTTAGATACTGGCTATGCAAGAAGCAAAGGCTGGAAATACATTAGCTATACTTATCTTTCTGAGCACAGATCCATGCTTCCAGAAGAGTGTTAAGGATTGTGCTGGGATGCAATATACTTAGGTAACTGCTGACAAAAACACAGCTGTCAAGGTTAACAGGACTGGTTTCTCCCCACAGGCTCAGTACTGTTTAGTAAAAGCAAACTGAACAGCTTTGACCATATCAGTCCATAATATATACAGGTGCGTGGTTACCATCTTGCTCACCATCTCTGTGCGTAAATATTCTCCTGTCTCTGGCTGCTACACAACTACAGCCATCAGAGCCCTCAAGTCTCCTGCAAAAAGTGGCACAGCACTAAGGGCCTCAAAGACCCCAGACCGAGAGTGGCCAAACAAACAAGCTGAGCTTTAAGAGAAGGCAATGGGGGCCTTTGCTAAAGAATTGCAGAGCATCGTATTTGGAGTGTTAGCCAACAACCTGTCTTCAAACCTTGAGCAGATAAAGATGATACAAAGACATGATTTCTGAGTATTCTAGGTAGTTAGGACAGCAAAAACAAGCAAGCAAACAAAAAAGCCTCCTTTGTCTTTTCATGAAATTTATTTTTTTTTTACAATAAATTTAACTCATTACTGTTCCCTATTTTGACTGATGTGCTACGTGAGTCACCACCATGGCTTGCCATCCATGCAAAAAAAGGTTGTTTTCAAGAGCATCAAAGTACATTCTCCTATGAGCAGGAGTGAGGGGCTTTTTTCTTTCAAAAGCAGTAATACAATTCTTCTACAACAGACTCTCCTTTCACTGGGAAAAAGTTTCTGAACTCCAGAAAATGGAAAGTAACTCATATAGCTCATATTGTATATACCTTGACATACATTGGCTATGTACCTAAAACCTTGCAATGCCAGCGTAAAAGGAGTTTTCAAAATCACCACTAAGGTCAGATGGAAGGGACTGACTATATACCATGAAAGGAAAAAGAACAAGTCTGGGAAAAACATTTACATGGTAGCTACATGGTTGCAGCACATACACCTCTGTTGTTAATAAGTATATGAAAAATAAATTTATATAGTGCTTCTCTAAGACAAAAAGATGCTGTGTCTGTATTTCTGGCATTCAGATAAGCAAACAGTCCAGCTGATCCAGTGAGCTTAACTGACAAGGTGGTATATAAGTGCAAGCCCAGCAACTTTGCCACAGAAGTGCAGCTGGCCATAGCCACTTGAACACAGTAACTGTCAAGCTTTGCAATTACAAGCACAAACATACATTAAAAGAAGTTTCTATCATCTGTTGCACTTGAAGTCAATTACAAAAACTGGTGGCTTCAGTTACTGAGTCATAATCTTTAAGACCTGACCACAGCTTTTATCCCAGTACACAAGCAAAGTACTAGTCAGATAGGCCAGTATCAACAGCAGCTTTGGGAAAATCAGCAACCCTGGGATCTGAAAGTATGAGGGCCTTTGATGAAAACTCGCATGACATTTGCCATAAGAACCCAGTGCCTACAGGTCTCTGGAGGTCTGTACCCAAAACCAGCCCTGTGAGGTGCAGCAGTATCACCTCCTTGCTGTGGGCATTCATAAGTTCTCTCCTCTGGCTCAGGGGTGTGAATCTGACCCACTACAGTGAGATCACCACTTTTTTACTGTCTTCCATCCATCACTTAATGATGTTTGACTAAGTCTCCTGTCCCACCTTGCCTCTAGCAGCTTATAGGAAATAAATTTGGATGGGCAGACAGGAATTCACTACTCACTCACAGAATTATTGACAAATATATGAGTTCAGTTACATCAAAGGCTGCAAGTTTTCAGCTACCATTCCCAAGAGCAAAAGTACAATACAGAATTCTGTGGTATAGCTTAAGAAAGTGGTGTCTGTCAGACTTTGAAAGCCTATCAAGGCTATCTTCTCAAGCCAGCTTCCTGTACTGATGTTGATCACGTTTATATGTGCTGGTTGCTCTGCTATGCGCTGCAGCACCAGCATTCAGTGGGATGGTGTATTTCAGATGCTGTTTCACCTTGCTTGTTTCACAGCACGAGCAAGTATCAGTGTTGGGTCAGCACAAGTATTGGAGGTTGGCTGGGAGCCAAAAGATCCTGACTGTATTCTGCAAGAAAGCCCTGCTCACAAACACAGGAAGGAAGGGAATACAGGCTGTCTTGGAGGAAGTTCTTTACAATCCCTGAAAAGAGCTAGGAAGAAAAATGTCTTACATAAAATACCACCATCCCTATCTGACATTTGTGGTGAGTCTCACAGGCAAACAGGAAATAATACTTCTACCGAACACATAATTTTTAAATCAAAGTTGCCAGTTATTGAAGCATTTATCTGGGACCCACCTGTAGCTCTCAAAAGACTGTTTGCACCAACTCCTTGACATTATCAACTTGTGTTATTTGCTGCCTCCCGAAATGTCAGCTGCCTAACCTTTCAAGGTTGTTCTTACACACTGTCTGCTTTTCCAAAACTCATTAAATATAGCAAAGACCTACAGTCCTGTGTAAATCTTGCAGTCAAGCCAAGCTGAAAAGGGAACACTAAGATGTTTGAAGCATCTCGTACTTTGGGCATTTCTCATTCCTTGATGACGAGGTCTGCCCTCATTGTTGAGCTGTGAGAAAGGGATTATTTCTACTTTTTAATAGTACAGACAGTGCTACTTATGATCAGCTTTTTTTTTTTTTAACAAACATTGCAATCATAAGTATTCCCTAGCTACACAGGGAGACAATCCTCAGCAAAAGCTAGCTCAAGGCTCAAGATTTGGATTGCCCAAACTCTTCTAAGTCCTGCCTATTACTTAGATTAATCCCCAGTACAGAATGTCTGACACATTGGGAAGTCTGCAATCTATCTAAGAAGTTGCAGGACTACTGCCACGTCATCAGACAGGTCAGTATTAACAGCAAATGCTAACTACTATATCCCAGACACTATACAGTATCAAGTTTCTGGAGGGAGAAAGTTACCATAAAAGTTAATACCTCCAGTCCTATACCCTGCTTTTTTTTTTTAATAAGAATATTAAGTAAACCAAAGTTTGGTGTTGCATCTCTGGGATTGATTAAAAATATACAAAACCCCAACAAAACCCCCCTACCAGCTATTGAGTTTAATTACAAAATGTTCTGTGTAGTTGGGGATTATTTCATGGCTAAATTGTCACGCACAGGATGATGAAAAATTTCAGGCAGACTTTACAGACAAGGAAACAACATTATGTTGATCTTTTCCTTCACTAGGGACACTTCAGTGTACAGCAAACAGCGTAAAACCTAACTTTGAATCCTCTAATGAACAGAGAGAGGTGTTTCAATGCTAGTCAGATACTGTTTTCTGCAGCCGAAGAAAAAGCAGGTCACGGGTGGACATGGGATTAGGGTACTCATTTGCACAAGGGGATACAGCCAAAGCACCTTGTTCTAGTCAGCATAGTAGTTTGGACATAATCTTTCCTATAAGTCTGCCAAGAAAAAACTAGGGCTTTGGCTGACCATTTTTTGGTTTCATTTTCTCTAAGGACACCAGTGTGATAATCTGGTCAGTGGCAGTGGGGTGGTTTTAAAACCCCATCTGAGGTCTTCAGAGACTGTGCTGTTGCTAAACCTGCTGATAACCACAGCACAGGCGGCTCCCTCAGTGCTCAGCAGCAACAGACTAGGTGGGAGCTGGATAGCTCACTGGACAGCAAATGCCTAATGAGAAAGTTGAGCATCCAAGGCATCTAAGCACCTTGGGAGAGCTGAGACTAATGCAGATGATTTTGCCAGATGAAAGTCCACATTATCATCCAGTGCAGGAAAGCAAAGTGGTCAGTAACCTCTAGCAGCAGAGGATGGGCAGAAACATGCCATGTGGTCAACATTTGGGGCAAGGTACAGATTTAGGTAAGTCCAGAGAAGGACACCTCTCCACAGCCTCAGCTCAGAGCTGCTCACCATTTGCCTGTCCGAAACTGAAGTGATTAGAGAGAGAGCCCAGCAGGGCTGGGCTGTGGCAAGGAGGGATACTGTCATCAACCCAGCAGACAAGTTTATTTTGGAGACATTTTCGGGCCAAATCTTAACAGCTATTTTAGCCCCCAGCTCTGCAGAAGATGCAAGAGTCAGTGCCCATACTGTGCTAAGAGTCCACATGCCCAGTGGAGTGACACTGAGGTTTTCTCTCCCAATCCCTTCCCCCTCAGAGTAAACAGGCTGCAGCTTAATGAGAACTTCTTAGCAGCAAATAAATTCCATTAGAAAGTTATTTTTCCATTACAGCTGTTCCCATATAACTTACCCACCTTTTACCAGGTTTATCCTGAAGGAGTTTGCTCCATAATGAAGGGATATTCCCCATGAAAGTGCAGGCTTAAAAGCGTTCCCCCTAACTCATATTTGCATAATCACGTTGATGGTTAGAAATGTCATTAAAACAACTCAACATTAGAATTTCATAGATGTCATGGGGGCAGTTCAGCACTTCCTAGTAAATTTGGATAATTGAAAACACATCCACATCACCTCTTTAGCAATTAAAAAAAAAATAAATAAATTTAAAAACCCACAAACAACAGAAAACTCACAAAACACCACCTCCACCATCCTCCTCTCCAACACCACTGCCCCCCTCCCCACTTTCACCTTCAGGCTGAAATCCTTTTGAAGTTGGCTGTGGGGGATTAAAAAAAACCCCAAACAAACCAACACCAAAAACTCAAGTCTTGCTGTTCATCTTTATGCCAAAATTAAGGGTTACTTTAGACACTATGCAGGTGTGTCTAGCTTTTTCAGCTTCAGAGCTTATACCTGCCATTTCTCGTGAATTACGTGACCAATGTGTCTGTCCTTGAACAGGCAGCAGTCACCAGTATTGAGGCCATGCTGCTGAGAACGCAGCTGCGCTGGGTAGGGCACGTCTCCAGGATGGAGGATCACCGCCTCCCTAAGATCGTGCTCTATGGTGAACTTGCCACCGGCTGCCGCAAGAGAGGAGCTCCAAAGAGGAGATAAACAGTACCTCAGCCTTGGCCATGTTGACTACCATCAATGGTCCACTCTGGCCTCCAATCGGGAGGCATGGAGACACACCATCCATAACGCTGCTGATTCCTTTGAAAATGCACGCAGAATCAGTCTGGAGGAGAAAAGACAACGCAGGAAGAACCGTGCCTCACCAACACCGCCTATGGAGACTTCCTGCTGTGCCTTTTGCAACCAGACTTGCCTATCTCGCATCGGCCTCTTTAGCCATCAGCGCGCTTGCAGCAAGCGTGGGTAGAGCCCTTCCCAAATCTTCGTTCGCGAAGCCGAGCCATGATGATGATGACCCTACAGAAAAACCATGAGGTCAGTAAGGTCCCGGTCACCTCATAGTGCTTAGATCAACAGAAGGAGAGAGATTAAACTGTTTCAGAAAAGACAAAGAAGTTTTAAAAAAAAAAGGGATATTGAATTACTTTTAAATTGATAGCACTCAAGTGACCTTATTCAAGCTAACTGCCTATGTCTCAGCCCAAAAGCTTATGCTCTGTGCAGAATATATCCTTCCTGTATGAAGGCATTTCAGAGAGCCTTCCAGGTGCTAGTATGGTGGCCCAGGGGAGAAATTCAGCATTCTTGCAAGCTACAACTGTTCAAAGATTTTAAGGAATGGGTATTCTTAATTAAAGAGCTAGGCAGGTGCAAAAGTACTTGCAGGAGGATGAGGCTGAAGATGCAATGGTTCCCTTCAGAGAGCCTAAACCAAGTTGTTAGATTTACAAATGCAGCAGAAAGCTCAAAGCCCTGCAGCAAGGCAAGTGTGCTGGCATCTTCAGAGCCTTAGTGCAGATGGTACATTGAGGTCTGGCCTGTCCTTGGTTTTGTGCAAGAGAGGAGGGCCAGATTGGCCACTGTCTCCCTTGCTAATAGGCTTACAGCTGAGCATGGAAGCCCCCTCTTTCCGGGACTAAGACCTTTACTAGAGGCAAGGAAATTCTGCAATAATTGCAGCCTGATCACAGAGCCATAGACAATAAACAAGGTACTTATTTCTTCTTTTCGTGTCTTTTAATCAGTGGAACCTATGACTTATTTTATTTTAGGGTACGCTGTAGTGCTGCCAAAGGCTCCGCCAAGGTGAAAAAAGCAAACCTGTGTTATATTTCCTGAGTCTGATCAGCACAGCACAGATGGTTGGGTAAGAATTACTATGCCAGCCAAAAGGGGTTGGGCAGCAATAAACACATACATTTTGTACTATAGTTGAAGGGGAAATCAGCAAATGTAGTTTATGAGAAACATCTGCTGGAACCTGATAATAAGAATTTATTAATAAAGTCAATACAGGTGGTGTTTTGCTGGGTTCTTCACCCCTCCAAGACTTGGAGATGTTGCAGCTTTACCACCAGATGTCTTCATAAATTTTAATAATATTCATAATTACTAAGCCAGATTCATAGAGCTGTATTCCACGAAGTATTTTAATACAGAAGAAAATAACATGCACATACTCAACACTTTATAGTAATTTACACTGAAAACTAGAAAACACATTCAGACTAAAATTCAGCAACAACAGGTGACTTAACACCAGCTACCTCATGAACTGCAGGAAAAAGAAAGATTTCCTGTCAGCTAATAAAAACTTCCATGGCATCATTAGAGGTAACCAAGACATGGTTCATGACAGAAAATATTAGCATTTGAATATAATTACTATTTTTGTTTTGAAATACAATTTCCAGGCATGCAGATACACCTTAACCATTACTATTTCTGAATTAAAATGTCTTTGAAGGAAGACTGTTTTAGAACACAGTGGGGGTCAGGGGGCTCATACTCAACACGGACAGTTTCATAACAAAAGCCACAAGGCAAAGCACAGGGCTTAAAAGTATCACTTTTTTAGGATACTCTGGAAGCATTAAAGTTAAAATATTCTTCTACATCCCCTTAAGCATTTTTGCAAGAAAGAACAAAAAGTCATTTTTTATTAGATCATGAATGCTCTTCGATAAGGCTCATCAGGGAAATATTGTTCTGCCAAAAGAACAATTGGGCTACTCAGTGCAACAATTGTTTGAAATTAGGAAACATGTGTTCCTGTCTTGAGCAAAAGTTTGTTGCATGACCTGAAGTAACTTGTTCCTTGTATCATTTTTAGAGAATCACAAAAAGATATATGTTAGTTCCTTGGGTATCTTGCAGTTGAACCTCTTATTCAAAGCAAGGCTAGTTTCAAAACTGGACCAGGTTGTACAGGGCTTGGTGTAGTTGAGTTTTGAAGTTCTCAGGAACCATCTGTTCCTGTGCTCAAGAAGTTCACGATGAAAGAAGAGGTTACCTCCAAACAAAAGTCTTCCTTCTGCAATTTGTGACAATTGCTTCTTGTCCTTTTGTTCTGCGCCTTGAGATGGGCCTAGCGGCATCTCCTGTCAGTATCCCATTGAGCACTGGGAGACATCAAGTAACCCTACCCTAACTTCTCTTCTTCAGGCTGAACTAGACCCTTTCCTTCAGCTTCTCCCTGCATATCCCATGCAAGGGGCTCTGGCCACATTAGCTTCACTCTGCTGGGCTCTCCCTTGGGCTAGTCTGGAGATACTGGCATAAAACCATGCTTAGTAGTTCATCAACTGTTCTGATAGATTCAAGAGAATTTAAACTAGACAAGCTGAGCAAGAGCCCAGGAAGCCTGAAGCCCTTATAGACAAAAGGCTCATTAGACATGCTTAATCCCCGTATTTATTTACTCCAAGTAGCATTCTCTAATATTTCCATGATTTGCGTGTCGGTTGAAAATCAGTCCATTCTCACAGCCTGAAGCTACAATGACACAGCAGACCTACAACTCTCAGAGCAACAGATCTGAACTCTCACTGGAAAAAGAAGCTTTTAACTGCTGTGTTGGATTCAGGACCTGTTTACAGAACCTATTTATGATACAGTGGGTACATGTATGAGGCACCTATTCCTATGGCCACCTCAACTATTGTTTTATACTTGAAGATTCATTCAAGGGCCCCTTTAACAACAGATGGCAAGCACTGTGTTAAGAATTTTTCCTTAGTTTCCCCTAAAGAACAGATGTACTTACACCATTTTTAGAGCAGCAACTTGCTTAGAGCTAATAAAATGGTAGTGCTTTGTACAGCGTGGAAACAGATTTCCATCACTTGTGTAATTAGCCATACTCTGGAGTCTGTGCAAAACACAGATATTTAAGCAGCGGTTTCTATGACTACCATCATTCTGCTCCTTATCTGTGAAGGATTAACCAAGGATTCTCTTTAATGGGTGTTAAGAACGGAAAGTCATGATGCCATACTACTACTTGCGATATGATGGGTGTTAGGAGTGCAGTGAATCATTTTTTAAGAACATTATTTTCAAGACCCTCTCTATCTTGGCCAAGCATATTTGTGCTTTTGGCTCATGGCCAGTCGCATACAATCCTGCAGAAAGATTTCCAGAGGGCAAAAAGGAAGCAGAGTCCAGAGCTGCAGCCTAAAGATGTGTCAATACATTATGTGTCTTCACCTCCTCCAGCACAGAGGGAAAAGGTCAGCAAGCTGAAGAATTAAAGTCTCAGACTCTACTTACACAGAGCTTTAATTTTAGTAAGTTTGGGAAAGTAGCTGGGAGGGACAGAGGAGATTTCCTTTAAGAATTAGAGCACCGTGAAATAATGAGTTTATCTCTACCAATTTTGCTTTTACGTCTGCATCTGTGACAAGAGGGAGCTGGTACCAAGGCTCCAAGAAGATCATTCCCTGTAGAACTGATTGAAAAGGAGCTTCATTCTCCCGGGGGAAATGTATGGACTTCAAAGTGTGTTTTCATTCCAAATACATACCAAAAAGAAAATATCCTGGAAACTTCCTCAAGAGAAAAATAACTTTTCTCCAATGTTATTAAAAAAACTACTCGAGCACTTATCTAGTTTTACTTTTGATACAGAATTTTAGAAATCAGAACACTGTCCAAACATCTAGGAAAATTCAACACATTTCCATGAGAAGCCACCCAAAGCACATTTTTTTCCTTGAATCCTTGTTTTGCAGCTAAAACACCTTGAAAGGATGACCAAGCACTGAGCTGAACCTGAATTCTGGGTCTAACCCTAGGCAAGTCTTCATTCTCTGCACAGACGCATTTGAAAGGCTCAGGATAAGTTTCTCTGTCTCGAACCAAGGAAAGAGGCGTGGCAAACATGATAAGAACAGCAAAATAATTCAGGACACATTTGCAGGCTTATCAGCGCAAGTAGAAAGAATGACATCTTTCTAGATGCTGCTCACTGTGCACCTAAGTATTAAGTGACATTTGCTACCAGTGTTGTACAACTCTGTTAGAATGTCTGTAGACTTTAAATGGCTCCCTGAAGTCTGAAAGAGAAACTAATGGCATTTCAAAGTACTAACAAGAAGCTTGGGGCTCCTTCTCTTTGGTTACATGAGTGGAAATTCACAGGAGACTAACTCCCATTAAACTAGTTGTAGCCATTCTATAGCTCATTAAAAAAACCCACACAACAAAAACCACCAACCAAAAAACCATCACACTATGAATTCCAGAACACTAGTTCTTAAAAATGTTAAGATCAGTTTTATATTTTGAAGCATTTAGAAGCACTGCAGGAGCTTCACAGGGGGTTGAAACATTGAGTTGTACCTTGCATAATTGAGCATTAAATACAGCTGTTAGTTGAGTCACAGCGGTACAGTACTGTAACAGCCTTCAGAGCTTGCCAGAATGCAGACCTGTTGTGCTCAAGACAGAACACAGCTCCTGGGGAAAAAATGCTCCCACTTGATCTGTATGTCAAGGTGGAAATGAATTTCTAGGAAAAGTCTCTTTCTTCTAGATTATTACTATGCAAAGAACAATTGAGTTTTCTTATGTAAGTGAGCCCTCACCCTACCAAACCTTGACAGAAAGGTACTGGCTGTAGGACAAGGCACACAGTCTCCCAGTGTAAGAAAACAATGTGCAAAATAAACACCTCATCCCAGAGCTCCAGTAATTTAAATGAGCAGGTTTAATTAAGTTCAGCCATGTCCTAAATTTCCCTGTGATTAGATACAAAATAGATGCTTAATTGACTCTGGAGGCCCAGAGACAGCCCCCTCTGCAGAAAGACCCAGCAGTCACCGGCAGGAGAGCTGTAACAACCTCTAATCCATGGGAGACTAAGAGATCACACATCCCTGGCTTAAAATTCGGTGCTACACCTCTTTAGTTTTGTATGGAGATAGTTGTTTTCCCACTTACTTCCCCAACAGCATTTCCTGTTATTATTTCTTTTCTTTTTTTTTTTTTTTGTAATGTACCTTTACGAGTCTTAGGTCCCTACAGGACAACATGGGCAATAAAACATATTCATTACTCAAGCAATTTAAGACAAGTCATGGATGGTGGATGAACCCAATATTTGTGTCACTGTTATCAGATTTGGAGAGGCATAGTGTGCCTCTGGTGGTAGGTTGCATTTCTAACAGGATAAATTTCAGCATGCTCATTGTCACAGAGTACAAATCAGCTACTGGGGTGTGCCTAGAGGTTCAGGGCAATAGACTGAACGACACAAATTTCTGTGTAATTGCCCAAAGAGATTTGGACCAAAATCTTTAATCACACTTTTAATGACAAAACAAGCATTCCGCTTTCTGTCATTATTGTTTCACCAATTATGTGTTGGTTTTTGCCTTCAAATATTGGAGATGGCCCTTGGTTTAGTTTGTGATGTAGTATCTTTAGGTGCATACGCCTGCAATTAGGAAAGGTGGAGAAGTCATAAACACAACAGAAACACAGAGAGAAGAAGGAAATTCCATGACATTTTCATGACGCTCCAGAAAATCCTCCTGTCCAGCAGAAGCAGAGGGAGGGAAATGCAGGACAAGCAGGGCCAAAACCTTCAGTGCCCTGCTTCTGGGGAACAAGAGACAGATACAGGCTCTATCAAAACTAGAAGCAGAATGTCCTTTTGGTGGCTGGGTGGATGGATGATTACAGCTACGGGCAACATCGTACTCACAGCTAAATCACCTCAGTACTTGGCCCCGACTTGCCATATCAGCACACCCAGGAGATGGATGGACACTCCAGCTGTCTGGTTTAGGGTTTCTTCTGGGTGCTGTGGAACGGAACAATTTGGAAACCGAAATTTCTTCACCAAAGTCTTCATTTGTCTTTCCAAATCCTTTCCTTTCTATAAAGCTGTGTCTTAGAGGAACAGTGAGCGGTATAAATAAAACCTGACCAAGGCCTTATGTACCAGCAAACCAGTTCTCATTGGGTAATCAAAATTTATGGCTTATATGCACACCATAAAATAGCCATCTAATTTCCTACCTTCCCTTTTCTTCCCCCTCACAAACACATTTTTTATGAAAAGATTTAAAGCCCATTGGATTTGTATTGTCTTGCAATGAAGTTTGGTGTCTTGACTGAAGAAGCTTATTCTCCAAGTTGCTAACACCGTTCATGATATTCCCTTGGTTCTACAGAACTTCAGAGAACATTGCTGTAGTGCCAGGCAATTGTCTTGGTGGTTAGTTGCCGGCTGGGGTTAAACCACAGTACCTAAAGATACACATCTCTCCTCACATGCCTGGCCTCTCCTCTACACTGACAGCAGACTATGCAACACCCATGTATTTGTTTTCCAGTACCAATGTTATCATGCTGAGAAGGTACCGTGAAATCCTTCTTTTTAAGAAACATTTTGCTTCACATCAGGCCGGCTTTGGGTAAAAGGGTAACTTGTTCCCCAGCATCTAGAACTAGTAACAACTCTTACAAATGCAACCTCCACATACGCACATTTTCTCCCTTAAACGGACGCTCTCTGCTCAAGACAGAAGGTCTCAAGACATTACTAGTGACTAATGAATCTTCTTCTGTCACAATGCTGCGGGCAATGATAGTCAAGTTGATGACAAAATGGACCCTTTAACCCCAATTTTGGACCATATTTTCCATATATTGTTGAAGAAAGGTCTTGTACATTTCTTGTCTTTCAGGAAGACAGACTGTGGTAAATGGGAGCCCTTTTGTACAATACATTACTGAAAGTTGATTAATTAGTTCTAATACTGATTAGCTCAGTATTCATAACTGCCATTATTACATTTATATAATCTATGGACATTTTCTGGCATCTCTGGGGTGACAAGAAAATAAAGTTTGTCCTCTGTAGTTTAAGTTTATAGGTAAGAACAAGCATAATGCAGTTTTAGATAACATTCACTTCTAAGGGTAGACTAATCAGACAGAGAGATACAAAGGACCAAGCTTTTATATCTATTTCTTCTTAGTAAAGCGCTGCAAGACTATGAAAGACAAGCCTGAGTTCAGCAAACGATCTCTTTTAGACCTCTACTGCTTTCCCTTTTAGCTGAGTTTCCCTTCCACTGCTCATAGGCCCAACAGAGAAAGGTGCCACTGAGCAGAAACCACCACTTGCTACTCAGGCTTTGACCTCCTAGTAAGGTCAGCAACATAGAAGGAGAAAATAGAGGGACTGAACTCAATTCTATAAGTTCTCACAACAAGAGGAAGTGTTTGAGTGGCAGCTTGGAAGTCTTCAGAAAAAAATGTGACTTTGGGCACTCAAAAAAGTGACAGGAGAAAGAGTAGATGTCTTCCTACAGCTAGTAAGTGTTACTCTGATCCTAGTTCAATTGCTTTGTTTCCACTTCTGTACACCTTTCCCCCACAAATGTTATCACTGTTTCCATAAGAAAAAAATAATTAAGAAGAACAGAGGATTAAAAAATTATTGTTTTAGAAGTTCTCCTAGCCTGGAGAAAAGATTGATTTTCATTGCTTGATTTCTCTGTTTTAAAAAAAATTTGCATTTCAAAGAATAAGCCAGAGAGAAAGAACAGAGTCCACAGTAGTATCAGCTTGACTAAAACAATTGTTGAATATTCATTTTGCCTCTTCTCTCCAAAGAAAAACTGGTACTGCTGTGGAAGTTGCGTGATGAGCATACTGAAGACAGGAGCTCTGTTGAGCTCTAATTTCAAGTGAAGAGCATCTAATGCATTTTTGTGCTTGTTAGTGTAATTATAATTCAATATTTTCATTACAATAATGCCTGAGCAATCCCACCGAGATTCATTCTCCTACACAATGCAGAAACATGTTGAAATGCCCGCCCAAAGGCCTGGACAGTTGCCAGTCCCATCTCTCAGGCACATGATTTGAAGGCTAAGTCTACAATAATGTTTTTTACAAGACTTGTACCTCTGCCACTAACATAAGGTCCTGAGCTAAGAAAGGTGAAATGAGCTGAAACAAAACCTTTATCATGTGTTTTTCTATTGTTCTCACACACAGACTCTTAAGTTCAGACTCTGCAGCCATCAGCTGAAATCAACATGGTTCAATATGCAGCACGTGTTGATCCAGGCCTGTTCCCAAATCCCAATCAAGAGAATACAAGCACCATTACTTTGGCTAGAGCACACCATCTCCCTCTGGACTCACAAGGGAGCCAGCAACTACTAACGCTTCTTTTACTCTCCTGTCCCTTGTCCTACCTTCCTCTATTCTGAAATTTCACCATCTTAAAATTTAGGTTTATAACATTTTTAACGGGAAAAACACCAAACCATTCCATAATTTCCTATCAGAGGAAATAATTTACTCTTACAGAAGAATAAATAAATTACCTTACCCTTTCATGAGGCATCCAGCTTAGGAAAATAGGCTGGCTTGAGACTTCACAGGCAAATGCAATATTTTTCATTAATTATAGTGTTGTAGCAGAAGACCTTCCAGAATTTAAGGTGATTAAAAAGCTGTGGACACTGTGTTTACACATACTGACACACAGCTTTGTGTGCAGGGATGAATACCTGACTTTGTGTGCACATAAACAAACACACACACACCCCTGAGGACTTTTATAACCAGAGAATTGAATTCAGGCTTTGACGGCCTAAAACAAGCAGCAGAAAAACAGTCACAAAAACCCTCAGCAAGGGTTTACTGGGGGAGTTACCCAGATACTTTCCTACCTTCTCATGGGATACATGGGAGACTGAAACTTCTGCAGTTCAGTAAATTCCAACAACTTCAGCAAAGTATAGGAAGTGCAGCAACCTCTGAATATCCAGTCCTAAGGGCTCAAAGGGTAGTAGAGACAAGAAACCTGAGCCACAGTCCAGCAAGACTGCCACAGGTACCTTGCCTCTTAAGCAACATAATCATCAGCTGTGTTAACCCTGCACACCACCACCAGATCCACAGGTCATTAAGCCCAACCTTGCCTCAATTAGACTAATTAATTACTACTTTGCAGCACCTTCCTCTCAGCTGGCCCCTACTATTGCCAGATTACTTCATACTGACTAGAAAGAAAATTTGTGCTGCACAGAAATCTGCTAGAAAACGTTTGTATTTACAGAGATTATCAATAGTAAACAAAAAACCAAATCACCTTTTCTGGCAGCTGAAGAACTGCACAGCACTGTACAGGTGTCCTCTTGTACCATTTGGCTCATCTGGAAGCACAGGACAAAAACACCAGCCTGTTTCAGGGACCACAAACTTACCCTAGAGCTAATGCTTATATTAGTTTCTGCCATATTCAGCAAGACCTTTTTAACTTCAGCTAGTGATGAAACCTGAGACTTGCAAAACTCACCTTTATTAGCTTAGATGGGCTGTGTAGCAGTGCCAACGGATGTTTTGCAAACCACAGGCTGTCTCTGGCACAAAAAGGGTGAGATGGGTCTCCGTCAGCAGAGACCTGAGCCCGCTGTGGCCATGCCAGGGTTCTGCGGCAGGTTGGTGTTATAGGAGTATGGGTGGGTTTGCAAGGGGTGAAACTGGGGCAGATATCCAGACATCTGAGCCCCGAAATCTCTTCTCCCTTCTCTGCAAACTGCCACAGACAAGTCAGGGGCAACCCTGGCAGCAACTCAGCTCTCCACTCACTACCTGGAATGACAGCCCCATTGTCAGTCCCATTTCAAACTTCCCCATCCATTGTTCTATCAATGGCAAGCTCAGCACAATGATCAGTGTTTTCAGCAAGGCCACCACCTGCTTCCTCTGAGACCAGCACAGGCTCCTGCAGGCTTGATGTGGTACAAACCCCTGAGTCCAGAGGTTTGTTTTATCCAAGGACTGTAAAAAAGAATGAAGTCAGTCTCTCCTCCTGGATCTTGACTGCAGCATTTCTAGCAATACCTCTCACCTCTGGCTAATTGAGTCCTCAAAATCGCTTTCCTTAAAATAAACGGGCATTCTGTTAATGCTCTTCTGCTTCATCATGTTGAAATAATACTAACAGATTGTTTAGAAAACAATATGCCTTCTTTTTTTTCAATAGGAAGGTGGTTTCTTACATCAGCAATTATCATGCACCATGAAAGTCAGTGACATATCTGCTGCTTCTTAGAACCATTTTTAAGGCCAGAGTTCTACTTCAAGGAGGGAAGATTCTAATTTTGCTTCTTGCCCTCATTTCAACCAGCTTTGGATGGCAGAAGGCACACTTTATATCATTAGAAAGATTCCCACTTTAACTAAATAAACCCATTAATACATTAAGCACCATATTTGCATCAGCTGGTCAGCCTATTCCACATAGTAACACTCACCTTCTGCCTGTGGAGTACTAGCAGGCCTCTGGCAGAGGAGGCTTGGGGAGAACTTTTCTTGGTTTGTTTAGTGTCAGGTCTTTCATCAAGGGGACAGAAGAGAGATCTGCTGAGGACAGCTAGCCTAACTCGTCTTGGGAATCTCCACCTTTAAAACCTGTTAGTAAGAAGTGGTGAGTCTTTGAAGCTGTTGGGTTGTCAGTCAAAAAGCACCATGTCTGAAATCTTTCTACAGGAAAAGGACAACATTTTAGAAGATAGCAATAAGTGTATTGTAGACTCACTGCAAAGATAATCCAATTCTCATGATCATTTAAAGAAGATATTGCCCATCATGCTGATGGGCACAGAGATAAAGGGAGGCAGAAGAAGGCGCTACAGTACTCTATAATGTTCCTGTCAGTCACAAAGTTTAATTTGGTCGCTTTGACTTTATTTGCGTCTGAAGAAAATACAAATCTATATTTTTATCCCTTGCTCTGGGATGAATAAACTGCATTTTCCCCAAAGACATGACAATCAAATATTGATCACAGTGACAGCTGCCAGCCCTAGTAGTCCTTAAACACATTCCATTGAGATCTAATGATTAGCCGTTGTGAAAATGCACTACTAATATTTAGATTCCTTGGGTCTGCCAGAAAACACCGGCTTTTGAAGCAGTCATGAATACTATTGTGAAGCAGCCAGTAGGAGTACCAGTTTCATCTGAATAAAGGTTCTTGTCAAAAGCAAACTTAATAAAAACACCACAGTATTGATTTTGTTCAGTTGACAAGCAAACAGTGTTTCTCAGACTTCAGCATTTCAGTGAGCCTTTGGGTAATGAGTGTTCCTCCTTCATGTCAATTTTTTTCTCCTGTCATATCTGTGGTTGACAACTCATCTTTCCGCATCTTCCCACATTAGCTGCCTGCTGCCCTCCAAAGGTCCCCATTAAGGGCATCCCAGCCTTGTACTGCCCATTGACTGGCCATAGTTGGTCATTCACAGGATGTTTCCAGTTCTCTGTCCCTCTGCATCAGACGTAGATGCAGGAGAAGACAACTGTGCTGCTGCTGCATGGCACGGACAATTCCCACTGTGGCTCCTGCCTCGGAGTTGCCTCCACCATACAGCCCAGTGCTGGAAGGCAGAGGGGGCAACTTCATCTTTCAGTGGCTGTTTTTGTGACTGCATAACTTGACAAATACCAAAAAGCTGTATTTGACTCTGAACCTTCTAGCTTCTGCAGCATTGCTTTAGCTGATCCAAAGCTCTTAATTTTGAAAACGAATGGTGGAGGTGGACTGTAGAGCAGCCTGAACTTCTTGATGGTCAGCAAAAGTGAGGAAGGGCTGCTTTGCTATAATCAGAATACCAAAGTATGGAAAACCTAGTGATGGTATCAGACTTCAGGTTTTAAATTATTAGCCAGGGATACATGTTTATGCATCCTGAGATTCCCAGGATATTGTGGAAACTAAAAGAATATCTGGACTCGGAAAACAGACTGGCAAATTTCTGCTATCAAACCACTAACCCTTTCCCTTACTTTGCTCTCCTTGAGAAATGTTTTATCAGGGATAGGGAGAGGCAGATGTCTCTGCAAATCCCCAGCAAGTGCTCCATCAAACCTTCACCTTTGCTGCAGCTAATTATCTCACTCTAGCACAGAGTTCTTATCAGGGACTGTACGTTTCTCTGCAAGGAGGGAAAAGGATACGCTGCCATTCCTCTGTGTGTGTCCACCAACTCCAGCTCTGTGTATCTCACTGTATTCACAGAGAATATCAATAGTCATAGAAGTGGCAAGAACAATGTCCTCAGAGGAAAAAAAAATAAATCCAAAGTGTTACATCAGCATAACCATGTGAGAGTTACACAGTAAATATTTTCCACTTTTTAATTGTGGAAAGATACATTTTAATTTCTCAGACTAAGGCTGTGCTGTGATGCTATTTAAAGCTATTATACCATCCTCAGGAAAAACAGACTATAGGGCTTCAACATTTCAAAAAAGGAGTCCCTGAGGAATGCCCAAAAGAAACAGCTTCCTTAAAGTATGATTTTCTTCTTCCAGCACGTCTTCAATAATCTTACCACTCACATGCTTCCAAGCCCTTCCATAAAATACTGCTACAGATAAATTTTTAATTATTTTTCTAAAAGACTTCTCTATTACAACGCAGAAAGTGCTGTAACTTACAAAGAAGCCCTGTAGACAAGCTGGATTTCTTTTTCTGGGCTTCATCTTCCGCAGTTAATTACATGCTGCTGAACTCGCTCTCCCCATTGTACAGCTCGGTAACTTATTAAAGCACTTTCCTCCCGTGCACACACACTGCACTCATAGCTATTCCACACGCTACTGACTTCAACTAAACAATACAAGAATTATTTTTACACTCTGCGAACCACTTGAAAAATCGAGTCAGTCTCGGGGAGGGGAGGTTAACAGCACCTGCACACTGTGACCGTGAGAAGGGCACGCGTGATTTCCACCTCACTTCCCGCAGCGACCTGAGGGGCTGCGGGCAGCGGGGGCTGCAGGGAAGGGGAGGACTTGCCCTGTCGAAGCAGCGACTGCTCGCCAGCAGAGCCGCAGGGGGAGTGGGACTCACTGAGAAGATGGAGTGACTCATCCCCGCAACGGGGTAAGGGAGCCGGTGCCAGCAGCACCGCTGTTCCTGCAGGAACAACGTTCAGAGATACCATCTCCCGAAAGAAAAGAAATTGCTGGAAGTTCTGTAGCAGAAAAGCTCTTTTAATGTTTCACAGCTATGTATCTGTGACTGAACGAAGTCAGATGCAACAGATTCCCTAATCAGATATCAGAGATTCAGAGCAGGAGCAGATTGCTAAAGGGAGAGGCTTTTTCACAGGGAAGCTTGTCAAGCTGTTGGCTTCTTCAGCACAGAAACACTCAGTGAGAAGCACCTGTGATAAAGGCGGCTGAAAACCAGCTACCACAGAGCAAAGAGCTCCAGAAGATACCTCACAAAGCCGGCTGCTAAGAATTGGGAAATACAGCATGGGAGACACGGGAGGGTGCATATCTCCAGTATTTGGAAAAGAACTGAAGAAAATTAATAACTTTGCACATTTTTGGAACCATGTACAGTGAGCAAATGCTGTAACGCTGCATGGTAGGAGGCAGCACAGGTGGCAGGGCAGATTTCTGTGAGGGCATCCTGTCTGCAAGGGCTGAAACACACCAATTAACTCTTTCACAAGAAGCGAATTACATACAGATAGGCCCGTGTTCTAGGAAAAACAGAAGGTAGAGGCAAAACCAGAAAAACTGAGAATGGATATGAAAGATCCAATTTCTTCTATGGGAATCATTTGATTTTGAATTGAGGAAACACAGAAATAAAATCACAGCTAAAAGAACAGTCTGTTAGAGCTGGGAACAAAGAGCTAATAGCAGATATATTTGTTTTTCTAAGGGTGATTGGTTCTGGATTTGACTTAGAGGATGCATACAATGAAGGAATTAAAAAAAAAAAGTACACAAAATTAATTCTCAGATACCTTTGATGTGACAAGTAGATTTTTAGTGCTCTACTGCCCAGCAATTCATGCTACCAGGAATATCCTTTGTCAGTTACTCTACAAATGTTTTTTAAAAGTTTACTAACTGAATTTAATAAAAATCTGGATTTACCGGCTGCAGCAGGGAGAAGTAGTAATTGAAGCAAATATTTAGGACATGAAATGTTTGATATGAAATGCTTGATAAATACAATTACATCCAACTAGCAAGACATTCTTATCATTATGGTTGAAGCTCAATATTTTTAAATAATTTTTGATGGTTCTGACACATTCCCCTAGATAAGAAGAGTTCAGTATGCACTTCCAATAGGCCATACGGAAGAAAATACTGTTGCAGAATACTCTGTGGTTTAAAATCTGTTCCTGGTATATTTTTTTTCCCCTCGAAGGAAGTATCACAGCTTCTTGAAGGAACAGAGGGCAAAGTATTGACAGCATCCTGAAGGGACAGGATCAGATCAGAATGAAAGGCTACAGAAAGCATTCAACAGGGCTCCAGGAAGAGAACTGAAATTTGAGAGATGATGTGAAGGCCATCTAAATGATATCACTAGGAAAAAGACTGGAAACAATACAACCAGTGCAGAGGCATGGAGGCATAGTGGACTGTGGAGAAACGCCCATATCGGCCTTGTCAGCCTGTGCTCATCTCCCTGTCCTTGTGCAGAGAAAAGGATCTAGGATGTCCTCCTGAAAAGGGACTTCCCTGTTTTAAAAGGCTTAAAATGGAGCTATCATCCTTGTGTGCTTGTACACCAAAAGACAGAGCAAGTTTTCTACAAACACCTCAAAAGGCAACATAAGGCAGAGTATATGTGAAAGAAAATTATGAACTTTGGGTGTGAGCAACATATGCCCCCAGAATACTTACTGAAATAGAGTGTTACTGCACACAGGCACAGGGACATACCCAGTGGAGATGACAATATTGCTGCATAGAGAAAAATAACACCTTGAGAAATCTGGCCTTTTCCAGCTGCTATTGTAAGGTTCATCAGTACTATACAAACTGCAACATTAGCTTCTGGTGGCAGACATGCCCCTAAGAGCACTTGGTCAATCTGTTCTTGAGAGCCATAGGAAAAATGACACAAAGAAAGCAATGTTCATGTCTGAGAATGAACTAATCAGAGAAACGACACAGAATGTATGAACAGAAGCAATAATAATAGATGAGATGGTTGCAGAAAGTCATTAACACTTACTTCCTTGTGTGGCTGTGGAATTGCATACCAAGGCTATATTACCAATTCTAATCACCACGGCTTTCTGTAATTGCTGGCTTGCTATTTATGGGTGAGAGAAAAGTGCTGCCAGAGGCACTAGTCTGACCTGCTTTTAAGGACACATGAAGGTCACAGTGGTAGGCAAACCACAAAAGAAAAATCATGTGGTCTACTGTGCTGGCTAATATACTCTGTTTTCTCTGTTGACCCATGGGAAACTTCAGCATTGGAAACAATAGAAGACAGGTTAGGATCATGGTCTAACAGAAATACCTGTGTCACCTTCCTTCTAGAAATGAGGATACAGAAGAAGAGTGCATTTTTTTCAATATCTCCACAAAATGAAGCAAATCTGAAAGCCTCAGAGAAGCCCTAAGAAAGTGAAAAGCAACAACAATCGAAAGAGGGGGGAAATGCCTCTTTAAGAGTAGCCAGGACATACAGCATACCTGCAAGGCATAACAAGCACTGGTAAGCAGCCCACACAGCTGAATGAGTTTTGCAATGCAATAGTAATATCAGATAACTTTCTGTTGGTATAATGGAAAAGAAGAATAGCAACTGTTACTTCAAGAGGAGCTAAGTATTAGGAGGCAGATCTAACCCAAACCTCTTAGGCCAAGACATAAAGGCATGGGGAAAATCAAAAATGGGGTTTGAGCACTTGGCTTCCTCAAACAGACCCTTGCCAAGTTTCTTTTCTCCTGTACACTTACTTAAGTCTCCTCCTTGAACATTGTTCACAAGGTCACGCAAAAGAAGTTGAAGTAAACTGACCTCTCCCATGTTCCAGACGGGGCCTTCAGCAAAAGGGCCCCTTTCTCCTTGATGCACCAAAATGAATTCATGAAAACAATGACATTTATGAAAGAGGGTATTTCTGTCATTTTCATCTTTCTTTTTGGTTCTTTAAATAAAAATACTTAGGATTTAATATCCCTGTCCATATTTAAAAATCTTTTACTGCCCTTAAGCCTAATACTGCTCCTTTTAAATCAAAGGGAAGCAAATTGAAAAACTGAGATAATTAAATCTCGTGGCACCTCCTCAAGCCATTCTTGAGCTCTGGATCTAAAGCTAAAGGAACTTGCCCAAGACTAGAGATTCACTGTTTAGGAGACCCACGTTGTGCTGTGTAATTCTATTCTTAAACTTTGGAGCTTATTCCCTGGTATTGCTGCTGCGAGTTACCATCAGAACCCCACACAGCACTGGTAAAAACCAGCAACAGTGAAGCACATGAATGCTTTTCAAACCCGTGCATACACTCCCCCAGCCGATTCTGGACGATCAGGAGTGCGCAGGAAACCGCACTTTTCATTGCATTAATTGGTGAATGTCCTGGGGGAGAATTAGGGAAGAGATGGAAGAGTTTACAAAGCGCATGGGAGAGCCTTACTGGAGAACAACGCTCAGAGCAATAACATGTAGCTTTTACTCCGTGCATTACCCCTCCTCTGCCTGCCGTGGTTTCACCGTTTGCCAATAAACACCGCAAATTTTAACATACTTGCAGTAAAGCTGGGTCGGGTCTCGGGACAGCGGACGCTGGTGACACTGGTGACACCTGGTGGCCACGGCGCGCGTAACAACAGCCGAGCCCCCCGGGCGCTGCAGCTCCTCAAAGCAGCGCTTGGCTTTCCACCGGAACAAGTCCGTCCTCATGCTCTCGAGCTTGACTTCTGCATTGGCATGAGATAAAATGTCACAAATTGGAACCCAAACCTAACATCTGATGGTGTTAAGCTCCTCCAGATATCAGACAATATTCCCAAGATAGACTTCCATTCCCTGCTTTCATTCCTTTCTCATACCAGCCCTTGTTGCTGGCAAGTCCTCCTGATGAACTTTTAAAAGTACAAGCAATCTACTATACCAGAAGTGTTTTTAAAATAACAAGCTTTTTGTGGAGAAAAATAGTCTGCAACTATTGTCAAAAAGCATTTTTATTTTTTCTACCACAGAAGCATAGTACTTGCAGGTACTTTAACCTTCTGCCTACAGAAATGGATTCAATTGGGCCAAGCCTCTTTGTGTGAAAAATAATAACTGTAAGCTCTCAAGCTCGTTATTTGAATGGGTGCTTGTCCCAGGGGATGTTTTTTTGGGTTGGTGTTTTGTTTTGTTTTGTTTTTCCAATTATTTTGACTTAGAAACACCTGAGAAAGAAATCAGCATAGTTTATTTACTCTGCTAGTTCTTTGTATTCCAGTCTCTCCCCACTCCCTTTCAGAGAGGAGAGGACTTCCTCACCAAACTGGCAGACTAAAGCAAAATAGCCAGATGCTACAAGGAAAATTGTCTTACTTTGCTTTCACAAGAGAGAAGGAAAGGTTGGGAGAGTAAATGGCTTATATCACTTATATCACTTATATCACTTCTTGGGATTCAAGTCCCAACTTCTTTTACAGCACTACCAAGACCACCAACTTTTTAGCCTTAATTATTAGTCTCATACTCAGAGTTCAAGCACAGGACTGAAGCTTCAAAGAAGCTAATTATTTTTATGCAGCTACAAAAGTCACTTAAAGGCACTTTAGAACTTTTTTTTGGAGCTGCAAGGCCACGTTTGTAGCAATTATATGATCCTTTTATTAATTCTTTTTGATTTTAGAAAATAAAACTCTTAATTCATTGAGATGAAGCTTAAAGATGTTTCAAAATAAGGATTTCCCCACTAATTCAGCCCTACAAGCATTTACACAACATATGTTAAGGGATTGGTACCTTGCACTTTAATGAACTTGCAAGAGAATAATTTGTACAGAGGCACTTTGACAAAGTCTTAAAAGGGAATTAAAGGAGCAAGGCAGAAAAATCATGCCTCTCCTCCTTCCTGGAGCCTTAGACATACTATTCAAAAACAAGGGTGGTGGTATTACACATCCACAATGCTGACCCAATACAGTTCCTCTTAGTCATGATCCAGGAAAAGCTGTACTGTTCAGCCAGCCCACATGTGTGACTCCTATTTGTCTTCACTCCAGAGCCAGGCGCCTGGGTCCCTTGCAGCACCATCATCTCATAAGCCATCCCCTTCTGTACAGTCTTCCAACGGATGGTCTTCCAACTTCTGGTCTGTATTGCTGCAGCTTCTTTGTATGGGAACTGCATCCAGTCAGACTTCATTTTTTACCCAGCCAATTTGTTTGTGATACCCCCCCACTTTGTACAATCCCAGGGAAGAGAACCTGAATTAATGTTGCAGTATTACTCTTCTACAGTCATCGCACAATCTCCCCTCAACCACAAATGCATTAGTTCAGTCAGCTGAGATTTCAGTGAAGGAAGGTCAAACACAATTTTCCCCATGTAATCCTATGATACCATATTGCAGAAGCAGGAAGACACCCTTGTGAGCCTTAAACAATACATGAAAAAAACATTTTTGAGTCTATTAGTTCTACTGTGTTTGGAATGAAATCCTAGCTTCCTTAATTATGCTACTTGCAAATGTGAGTTACTTAATAATCCTGCTGCATTTCTGCATACACATCTTCATGCCTCTTAATCATGCTAGGTAAATGAACTCTGGTTTTATTTATCTACTTTGATTTTGCTACATTATTGCATCAATTCCAATAGATTACTTTCTTGCAGGGATTCTGACCTGACAGTGCTCCAAGACTTAATTGGAGCATAAAGGTTCAGTGTTCTACCCTGAGGCTAATCTGCAAGATGATCCTTACTTTTCCAAGTGCAAAACCAACTTTTTTTTTTCTCAGCTGATGTTGCTGTTCCCAACTTCATCACTGTGGGTACAGGAATCTGGCATTGCGCACATTGCATGATTCCTGGAGGAATAAAGAGTCTAACTTGGTTTGATAATTGAACGGGTTAAAGACCAATTTTCTCCCTAATCAGCAGGGACAAACAGGTGTTGAATTTTTATATTTGAATAGAAAACAGCTCCATTCTGTTGCTATACTTACATTATCAGTATGGAGCAGGGGGAAAAGGAGGCAGAAATTGCCTCTATTTGCTGCTTTGGGTACCAAAAGATGACTTGGATTTTTTTCCTCTCAGCAAAACTCCCATGTTTCCACATCCTAGCAACTGCAGTTGTCATAATTTGGACAGTCTCCAGGGTTCACCAAGGAGAGTGGATTAATCTTGATTTCCTCTTTAGTCTTACTGCAAGTTCATCTACTGCATGAAGTGCAACTGGGCAAACTATTTCTGGTATCTGGTTTTAAGTTCACAGGTTTATAAGACATCACTTTTCATTTACTAATTCTCCTCTACTCATCACATGATTCAAATTATATCTGAAAGTTGATTACAGTAGGTCTTATGAAAATTAGCATCTACTGCTGAAATGCAATCAGCCATACCTTGCTCAGCTATGAACTCTATATAGTAGTACAGAGAAAGAAGACCAAAATCTTTCTTCTGCGACAAGTAGAGAACTGAAAGTATGTTGAATTCCAGCCATGATGTAAGTGCTGTGTTCCTGCCCTTAAAAAGAGGTTAAGAAAGTAGTTTATAGCAGCATACCCAAAGTATGTTCTCTTGAGGTAGATTCCTCTTCAGAATTATTCTGCGTTGTGTGAAGATTCAGAGCTTATGGCATTTACTCATTTCAAGCTTTTGTGAACTTTACTTCAAAATACTTCATTAATAGTAAAACCACTGGTAACGTAAGAAATCCAAGAAGATACGTGAAGGTCAAGTAAATACCAGGTGTCCCTTTAAGACACCTCTACCTCAATGGAGAGATTTGTAATTTCTCAGTGATGGGAAAATGTTGGGATATCAGAGATAATGCAAGGACAAGCTGGTTATCAAACACATGTTTTGACAGTTTTGTTTTTCTTTGGTCAAAAATGTATCATTGAAAAGTCTCTGCTTCTAAGTATAATTACAAGCAATATATCAATGAAATAAAAGGGACTGGTTGTGCTCCCTGACTGTCCCACTGTTTGTGTACAAACACAGTAGGCAGGTTACAGCTACTGGAGGCTGCATGATCAAAAAGTAAAGGGGAAAAAAAGCAACTATTAATCAACAGAGACTTTGTAGAAAACACCTCCTCACTTTTCTTGGCGGTTAGCTTTAAAAGCAGAGAACTGTATTTTGACTCATTGAAAGAACTGACTCGTGGCATGACACAGTGCCGTAGTGCAGTTCTTCCATCAGCTGCTTACCTCTGGAATTTGAAGTTGGAGGCTTTAAACCACACATTCTTTCAAGCTTACTGATTAATCATATCTCATATTCATACTTTTAATGCACAGAGATGCTGGTGGTCAACACTGGTAGTAATGAACCATTTCTCTCACTGGCTCTGCAGGTACTACTGCATGACCTGTGTTTTAGGAAGATGAGACTTGCAGCTTAGCTCTAGGCATTCCATTTTTGCAGCTCAGTTATGAGCCAAGACTTTCTATACCATCCACTGAGCCTTCAGAGACCCATTCAGAGCTTGCTTTTCTTCTAATTCACAGCAGGTACTTATTTCTGTATAGAGTCAGATGATTAAATCTAGATGATGGAGTAACTCCTCTCCCTCACCCTTATATTTCACATAAATTTCTTAAATCCCTTCTCCAAGGTAAAGATGGAACAGTTCTAAGAGATAAAACTATGGTGAAGAAGAGCATGAGGAACTTATCCTGACATTTGGGGTAATAAGCTGTAACATCATTCTTCTTTAAAGAATATTGGCATATTTTCTGCCCCCTCATGAGTGGGGAGCAACCAGATAATACAGCTTTACAAGAGTAGTATTGAGCAGCAGTGGTTGAAGTAGAGCCCTTGAACTCAGACAAAAGAAAATAGCTAGAATCCTGATAAATTTACTGTGGCAGAGAACAATGTAATAGCATTTGGTGTATGAAACAGGAAATCGCTGCTAAGTTGTAATAGCTTTGACCAAGCATGAGAATCTTTAAAGAAAACTCCACTAAACTCTGTGTAATTACTTCCCTAATGTGGCAGTTACTGGCTAAATCATTGCAACCAGTTGTGACTGGAATTATTCCTTACCAAAGTTAAACTTTAACTTGCAGAAACCTGTGCTGTGAAAGAAAAGTATGTACAGCTGCAGTTAATTCAGTTCCCAGGCTGAGTGCTAGAGCTCCCCTTTGTGTGTGAAGTCAAGGCATTAACTGCTGCAGCTGTTGTTTACCGCTGAAACCTGGTGCCTTTGATCGCAGTTCTAAGAGTGCTTTACAAAAAAGGATGAAGTCCTTGTGCTCATCTTACAGACCACAGCTACAGTGTAAGCTACAAAGAAATTAGGTGACTTGCCCAAGATCAAATGCCAAACTTGTCCTGGAACCAGGGTCTGGTCTCCAGTTTGTACTGCTTGTAGCTACAACTTTTCTGCTGAACTCACTGCACTGAAAACTGCAGAGAATTAAAACTGTCTTAGAAGATGCTGTTCAATGTTGCATTTTCAAGACAAAAAATTAAAACATGTCACAAAACAACAAGACATCATAAGCAAAAGTTTTCAGAAGCTTACATACAACTGGCCTTTAAAACAATTTGTAAAGCTTCTAAAGTATTTGAATTTTATAACCCCAAATGTGAACTCAACTGGCTGCATCAATTCAATGCAATTACATGAGCACATTTTTTAAAATCTTCCTTGAAACAGCACTGTTAATTATTGTTGAAAGTGGCATGGGAGAGGTCACTGAACTGATAACACGTACATATAGTGTTTTTAACTCTTTGATATTGGACACCTCTAGGGACAAGCCTACCTAGACAAGCTATTAGACAAAGATTCCATCTAGCACATTGATTTCTTAATCTAGTGAGAAGGACTTTAAATAAGGTTAGAAAGGCATACAGTAAAATTACAAGACAACCTGGACATTGTCCTAAAATAAATGGCATTTATTTTTAAATATGGTTATAATAAAGCAATGAGAGAGAAGAGTGAATGAAACTAGTCTTAGGTGGTTGTATAAAACCACAGTAAAGATGAGGAAAAGCCAAAAGTCTTAATACAATGAACAAGATTATAAGCCAATCAGTATGAGAAGTATCATGACCAGAATACATATCATAAAAGATAAGGCTTATTAAAAATGGGGAACTGATGGAAATCTAGCTTTTCTTATCAGAGATTCATATGCTTGTTCAGTAGTCCAAAATACAGGAAGAACTACAAGTTTTGAGAAAAATCTCTCTTAACTCATTTCAAGACACTCCTCAGTCTCCTTTCTCCAAACTGACAAAACCAGACTTCAGTACCTGAAGGACTTGAGTATAGGCAGAAAAATGAAAGTGAAAAATAAGTTACAAACGTTGGATCAAGAGCATGGCTTCAAACACTTTCAGTGTGAGAGAAATGAAGTTATAGACCACTGACTTGGGTAAACTGTGATTTTTTTATTCATACCAAATAAAAGGCAAAAGCCTGTAGAAAAAGTTTAAAAAAATGTCAAGAGTGCATGGAGAGAAAGAGACGTGATTGGAAGAAACCTCCCAAAACAATTAATTATAAACACAGTAGTATTAAACACAAACAAACAGAAACCCACAAGGAGGAGATGATACAATCCCCAGCAGGTAAGCAAAGACATCACCTCATTAGCTGATGCCCAGAAGTCATATTATCTGATTTGCAACAATCTTTTGCAAAAGGGTCAGATGTTAAACCGTTAGGAGTGTAAATAAGACCAACAAGTAAAGGTAAGACTTCAACCTAAGTAAGTAAAAAGCAGTCTAGAGAAAGCTTAGAAAGTGGGAAAATCACCCAACTGTTACTAATTAGCTGTGCCTGATGAACTTCGTTTTGAAACTGATTCCATTAGAGCAGTTATTTCTAATGACCACAGGAATTCAAAAGACTGTGGAAACAACAAATAATGCTGTTTCTTTTCTTCCCTTTTTTTTTTTTTTTAATGGAGGTGGTACATTACAAACTAGGAGGCAGCTTATGTTCAATTTTCCTTTGAATTTTTGAAAAGACAATCAGAACCATTTGAAAGCACCTCAAAGATGACAAGTCAGAGCTATGTGTTGCACAAAACTTGAAAAATTAACCTAATTTCTTTCTAAAACAGGATAACAAGTCTTCTGGCAATGGGAGAAGCAGCAGTTATATTTTGACTTTTACAAGGTTTTAACGCTTGGCACAGATGATGCAAGTAAGGTCTCAGCTGGAGATTTTTGGACACTGTTTTGTCTCCCTCCCAAATTGCAAATGCAATAGAAAGTCCAGAGTGATCTGATTTCTAGGAAGTTATTCAGGAGGGAAAAAACCCTTCATTAACACCTTGGACACAGGACTGGAAGGAATACTATGCAAGACACTTAACTGAGAGGAGCTGTTGACTCCCTCAAGGGCAGAGGGCTCTGCACTGGTGCAGCCTCACCTTGAATACTGTGTGCAGTTTTGGGCACCATAATATAAACAACATATTAAACTCTTAGAGAGGGTCCAAAGGAGGGCAATGAAGATAGTGAAGGGCCTAGAGGGGAAGCCATATGAAGAGTGGCTAAGGGCACTTGGTCTGTTCAGCCTGGAGAAGAGGAGACTGAGGGGAGACCTCATTGCAGTTACAACTTCCTTGTGAGGGGAAGAGGAGGGGCAGGCACTGATCTCTTCTCTGTGGTGACCAGTGACAAGACCCAAGGGAATGGCCTGAAGTTGTGTCAGGGGAGGTTTAGGTTATGTAACAGGTAAAGGTTTTTCATTCAGAGGGTGGCTGACCACTTGAACAGGCTCCCCAGGGAAGTGGTCACAGCGCTAAGCCTGTCTGAATTCGAAAAACATTTGGACAACATTTTCAGGCATATGGCGTGATTCTTAGAGTGTCCTGTGCAGGACCAGGAGCTGGTCTTGATCATCCTGATGGGTCCCTTCCAACTCAGCATGTCTGTGATTCTATCCTCCAGCAGTTCAGCACTTCCACCCAATGTGGTGTCACCCAACCTGCTGTCATCTGTTACACCATGGTGAACCAGTTGTGTTTAGTTTTGATCCTTTGACTTTCTTTTCAAGGACTAAAGGCTAAGCGGCTTGCATTACAAGAATCAGATATTGATAGTACATGTATCTCACCGCTTCACATGGTCAGTCCTGAACTGCTATTTTTAGTGTACTTTATTTTATGATGATGTCTTTCGTAGACTACAGGATATCCTGGATTTTTCACTGCTATCAGCAAGACAAACTTATTTGGACTGTATAAAAGAGGAGGCAGTAAAGACAAAACTTTCCTACTTAGGCTTCTTTTCAACTGTAACCCAGCCTTATTCTATTCTGACTTCCACAGGTATTCAGAAAAATTCAAGTATCACAAAACCCAATTATTTTCAAAACAAGCACTACAATCAACGCACACAAAAGATGAGGTAATTTTCTCTTTTTGAAGAGCATTTATTACATATTCATACTATTATAGACATTCACGCAGTGCTTTTTATCACAGAATTACCTTCAGCAATATCTGTTGGAGCACAAATAAGCCAGTTGTCTCACACACAACTAAAAAAGCAGAATCCCTGCCCATTCCTCTTCCTTGCAAACCATGAAAGTGTTAAAAAGTTTTAAGATAAAGCAGGGAAACTGCTTTAGGAACATATTTACAGCTACAAGAGTATATCTTTGCTTTTAGTATCTACAAGCACATCATATGCAAACACAGGGAGTGCCCCTGACTTTCTGGAAGGGACTCAGAACCCTGTTAGAAAAAAAAATAAAATTGTCACCAGCACACTTTTCTTCTAAATATAGTGTACAGCTGTGGAGATGGCACCCCATGGTAGCTCTACAGGCCTGAAAGAACACACATTTATTCCGTACAGTTTCCCAAACTTGCTAAGTGATCAAGGGTAACAACTCTGTCCTATACACTCTTAATATGCCTCAGATAGTATCTGTTCTTTGCATCTTCTAGCTATAGATAATGACAGTACAGGTTTTCTTCTTAATAGACTGGTTCTATAAACCAATAGAATTTGCCTAACCAGAGAAGAACCACCACAGTAAAAACCAACCAAACCTGAAAAAGCACTTAAAAGATATGCTTTTAGTGGGCCAAAGTTAGATAAGGTATGCTGAGAAAAATAAGGCAAGGCTATTCCCTTGCTCACAAGTATCTGTCCAACAAGTATTTCTTGTGGGTGAATTTGGGCCTTTGTATCTTAGCCCCAAAGTCAGCCATCAAGTAGCTGAATCACAAATAAGCAATCTGGACCTTGGTCATGAGAATTTCCACTACCAAGAGTGGAGCCATCAATGTGGACAATTTCAGGGGTTCTACAGTGAGAAAAATAAGTCTTTTGATGAGAATTACAGTGACTGAATCGCTGTTACTTCTGCCTTAAACATTCCATGTGGCATGTGCATTGAAGGAGACATATACTCATTTCCCTAATGACCGAGTCAAGAAGGCACATGACCATGTCCAGACCACTTCTGGAACAGAAGTGAATTCCCTTTGGGTGAGTACCTTGGCCCTGGAAATATCCTGTAAGAGACTATCCAGCAATCTCAGGAACCACGCACTCGATATAACTTAAGTAATTGGACAATATATGTCTAGTATGTATCTTTGACTTACCTAGAGATACATCCGATGTTCGATCCACCTGCTTCTTAGCACAACTATCTCTCTCCAACAGGCTGGGAAATAAAATTTTGAATTCCTCTGACCGCTGATAACATTTATCAGGTAGAATAAGTGGCATCTAACACAAGGAACAAGCATTACTTTTGGTCTGGAAGGTAGCAGAGTTAAAAGACTGTAAAATATTATTGCCTAATCCCATCTGTCATAAAAGGGAGTTTAGAGACTTTTGAATTACTCAAGTGATTTGCAAAACAGTGAGGGGAACATCCTGGGCCCCAAATATGCAGACTTTCACCTGCTTTCATAATGATTGGCAAGCCCTCAAATGACTAGACTATTCAGAGTGACTACCACTACAAAGATCTTAGTTATATTTGAACTCAGCAGGGAGACAGTAGCACCTGTGCAAATTCTCTGGCATGGAAAGAATTCAGCAGTTACAGCAGGCATGGCTGTACTGGGCACCTTTCTTTGGAGAAGCGCTAACAGTGCTCTGCTGAGGAGTTCACAGGTTGTGCCCTCTCCACCTCCCCTTCAGAGATCAGAGTATTCATCAACATATTCAGCAGCCATGAGAGACTCACGTTGTCTGACCCTGTAACTGTGTAATTTGTGTGGTGGGAGGAAAGACTGATGCTGTCAGATATAATGCAAATGTTTTTAAAAGTCTGTTTAGTTGTGTTGCAGAGCATGACACTCCATATTAATGATCACTGAAAGAAGTAACACCAAATTTGATGTCTGACTGAAGTCTGACTAGTTTGGCCACCCAGGATGAATTGATGACATTGCTTTTAAAGCAAACTGTAAATACATTGAACAGATATGAACTGTTACATGAAGCAACTGTCCTGATACCAGTTCTCAACTACTGAACCAATTCACTCCGGCCGAGACGTGAGAATGGTCATTATGGCTTTATTTTTGAAAAACAAACAAACACCCCACCTTCCCCTCGCCCCAAAAAAACCACCAAAAAAAGCCTTTGAAAGTAATTGAAGAATTGCCATCACCAAAATCACTTAGAAAAAATATTTTACATTGCATGAATAAAATATGAGATGGTATAAACTACAACTTGCTTTAATGTTACCAAGTCACCAGTGGAGTAGCCTAGGGGTCCATACAAGGGCTGATACTGTTTAAGGCCTCCATTATCAACCTGGATGCTGGGACCTGGCATATTCTCAACAAGTTTAAAGACAATCTAAGATAGCAGCAGTGGCTGATGCACCAGATAGCTGTGTTGCCATTCACAGAGACCTGGACAGGCTGGAAAACTGGGCTTAGAGGAATTTCATTAAGTAGAAATGCGTTTAGGGAAGAAAAAGCCCAGGCACCAGTACATGCTGGGGACCAACCATCTGGGAAGCAACTTTGCAGAAAAAGACCAGAGAATCCTGGGGGACAAGCTGAACAGAAACCAGCAATGCGTCCTTACAGCAAGGAAAGACGGCAAGTAGTACCCTGCATTAGTTATGGTGCCAGGTTATCCTCTGCTACTCAGCACTGGTGAGGCCACACCTGGAGTGCTGGGTTGAGTTCTGGGCTCCCCAGTACAACAAAGACACAGACTCAGTAGAGCAAATCCAGTGCAAGGCCACAAAGGACCAGTAAAGGACTGTCATATGTGGAAAGGCTGAGAGAGCTGGAACTGGAGAAGACTCCTGGAGGATTTTATTATCACTGTTTATAAATAGCTGATAAAGGAGGGGGTTGAAGAGAGAGGCAGGCTCTTCTCAGCACTGTCCAGTGACAGGACAAGAGGCAATGGGTACAAACAAAACAACCCAAACCAAAAAACCACAACCTACAAATGAACACACCCACCCAAAAAACCCCAAACAAAATCTCCCAAAACCTCCCACCAACCAAAAAACCAAAACCAACAGGAAATTTGATCTCAACACGAGAAAATGTTTTTACTGTGGGAATGGTCAAACACTGGAACAGCTTTCCCGGAGAAGCTGTGGAGTCTCCATCTGTAGAGGTAACCAGAACTTCAATGGACATGGTCTTGGGCAACCTGCTCTATCAGAGGGGCTTGGACTGTTTCATCTCCAGACACCTCTTCCAACCTAAATGATCCTGCAATTCTGTGAAACAGAAAAGTAAAACCATCCTACTTGCATAGCTCTGTATTCTATTTTCCAGTTTATTAGATCAAAAGGCACTTCTTTCGGTTAAAGAAACTATTTAATCAAACTAAGTAAACCAAGGATACTGAATTCCTAGCAGCATTGAGATAACTGACTCATATTTAGTTTGTTCATATTCATTTACGTTCAGGAAGAAATCCACTACACATTTGCAAGGACTCTGGCCTGAAGTTAGAATATCCAGTACTGCAATCTTAAGCATCACCAGCTACATCAAAAATGTATTAAGACAGCAGTCTCATTAGCTCCTCAAAATGAATACATAGTGATCTGACTAGTTAATCTTTAAAGGGAAGATGGTTAATGAGAATAGGATCTTTTCCCTTACTCCATACTTGTATGCAGATCTTACTATTACCATTATAACTATGTGTATAAAAATAAACTGCCTCTACAGTTCAGTCTGTAATCTGGGCTCAATACTGACACTCACAGGCCATCTAAGTATTTATTATGTATTCAGCCTCACTGAAAGCTCTGCACAGGCATGTCTTTGTAAGCCTGGGCTTGCAACCTTATAAATTCAATATAGAATTGAATGTAATTCCATTTGAATATCACCGCACTGTTAGAGACTTGGCTGTATCTTGCCTATTGCTGCTGGGCAAATGGATACTTCCTCTTCCTAAATGAAAGATGGGCAAATGCACCCATGCCATGATGGGGGAAGAGGAAAGCTCACCAAAAAAAGGTATTAGAATATATTATAAGGAAAATACTGGTTTCATTTCACAACCAACAAACCCCCCTCTCAACACACACACACAAACACACACACACACAAAAGCAAAAACAAACAACAAAAAACCCCACACAAACAACCAAAAAATACACAAAATTCCCAAAGTACCAAATCCCCCAACTAACAAACCCTCCCAACAAAAACCCTACAGCAGAAGGATATTATTCCTTACCTGTATTCTTGATGCTGAATCAAATGCTGAGTTTGTTTATATCCACTGCTCTATCTTCTCTAAAATACGCAGTCAAGATAGTAAAAAGCATCAAAAGACATACTATGGTCACATGAAAGAAAAAACAAGCTTATGTCATATATTTCGGCCCACATAAAGAGCAAGAAATTATAGGACTGTTCACGTTACTGTACTGGATAATTAATCTTAGAGTAACAATTGCATTATAATGTTCCAAGAACAGGCTGGCCAGTGTTTATAGCTCCTGGTTATTCACTGGAGAACTCCTTTGTATGTGTTAAGAAAGTATTACAAAATATTTTTTAAAAAAAATTCAGGTCACTTTGCAATACAGTAGCTACAAAACATTTATTTTTTAAATAAAAACATTTAAATCATCAGGTTTTGTAAAACGGAATATCAAGTGTTTATCTTAATCTTTGTAGTGTAAGCACCTTCAGTTTTATGCTAAAACAATCAACATAAATTATTATTTGGTCAGGCTATTAACCTACACGGAAATAAATATCCTTTTGACCAAGACAGCTCACTTAAATGCATACCAGATTCCCATAAGTTTACAGAAAGTTTCTCTGGTGACAAGTGAAATACAGACTGTGATACCATGATTGAAATAATTTTTTTTTGGTGTTTTTTTTTTTTTTTTAATTACAGTGAAGACTGGCCTATAATTTTAAACTATAAAAATAATTATAAAGCACTACAGACTATAGCTTAAAAAATTGCATCACATCAGGGAAATATCTGAGATGGCTTACTTAAACTGCCTCAGAACAAGAGATGGAATACAAACTTCTACATTACTTAGAATGCACTGGGCTGGCCATATCATATGTCCCAATCTTCCCAATCTTCTGGGAAATTATCCACTGAACAGGCATAGAAATCTTCATTTAATTGCAAGAGAAATAAGCCACTAATAAGTGAAAATAACATAGCTCAAAGGGCTTTTTATGCCGATACTATTGATTACAAAACATGGGGTGCAAAGTTCAACACTTGAAATTACATAAACCTTAAAAATATGGAACAGAACTCCACAAAAGTTTACAAGTCAAAATACTTCAGCACCTGAGATTTTCCAGTAGAAAGCCTAACAAAGATACTTTCTTCAGAAACATGTAATAAAATCAGCTCATTTTCTCTCAGTATTACACAGGAATAATTGATCAAGAAAGAGCTGAAATACACATAATGCTCCAAAATTCTAATTAAGCCTTGAAGGGAAAACTGCTATCAAGCTGTACTTTCAAAATTTAATTCATGATTTTATTTTAGAAAAACATTTTGTATTAAAGCCAGAATAGACTATCTATTAAAGTGTTCTGGCATAATTAGAGTTTAAAGGAAAGACAAAACAGTATGCGGCTTGAATCATGTTGACAAGAAACTAAGAATACTGAAACAGAAACAGGTTTGAAGAAAATGTAGTAACTTAATCCGCTATGCAAGCATTTAGATTTACAGACAACTAGTGGTTTTGTCTTTACTTTTAGTAAACTAATACTTTTAGGAAATCCTTTTCTGTATTTACTTTGAGAGCTGGGAAGTTGCATTTTCTGTTTTCTGCTCTGTGTAATTAAGACTTCATGATTTCGTCTGTGTAACTGTATGTCATCCTCAAGGTAGACACTATACTGCATACCAGTCTTAGAACAGAAACTTTCTTTTTTAATCCCTTGGTTTTGAAGCTTTAAGCAATTGTGTATTCTCTTTAAGAACTGAGCTCCCATACCTCAGAGCAAAGGAGAAGAAAACATTTAAAACAAAGGTCTTAAAAAACCAGTAGTTTTGGGAAAACAGTAGTTTTAGTCTAATGTTATCTAATGTAAAGAAAACTATTTAAATGTCAAATGATTTGCAAAATTAAGACAAAATATCAGAAAATGAAGGATGTCCCTTTAATTCTAAAAATGCTTTCATCAGGGAAAGTAGACTGTACATTTGGTTTTATTTAATCATTCACTTAGTGATAGTGTAAAAAACTTAAACTACCAGTGTTATCAAGGCTAAATGTTCCTCTCCCCAAAATTAACTACTTGTAATTTTCTGGATCCTTTTTATCACTGAATTGAGCACATCTGGTTTTGTCCCTTAATTCCTAAATGAGTAAGCAGGCACTCAGTAGTACCTTAGGAAGAAAGCTACAGAGATTATACTGAAAGATTTCATGTTAAGTTACAGCAGTTTTAAAATTAAGTGCAATAAAATGCACCACTGGCTCACTTAAAACCAATTATCCTTAAAACCCACCGTGTCTCTTCAATACAAGGTGCAGCAGAGTTTAAAAAACAAGAAGGGGGAAAACCCCTCTACCACAAACAAAAATTCAAACCCAAGAATATTGCTTTCAGTGCAAACACTGTAGTCTTCAAAAGGTTAAGAGTACAAATATTTACGTTCCAGTGTATCCTTACCTACAAGGAATGTTGTTTCACATTACAAAGTATGTCAAACACCTTTACTCCAATCGCAATACTAAAGTTTACTCTCTCAAATCGATATGGTGGCTGAAACTGAAATGTTTATATAAGCAGTGTAACTTTCTGGAGAAACTAATGAACACAGTTGAAAGTTCTCACAAAAACCAAGGGCAAAGACTGCAAATTCAGCTGCTGGTACTTAACCAGTTGCAGTATCAAATGCCAACAAGCAACCACCTCCTTAATGAGCAGTGAACAGAGCCTCCTGTATCAGCACCTTAAATCCCCTGTGTACCCCTTTCCTAAATCTACAGGCCACAGCGGCAAGCTGCAGACAACTGCTTCTTAGAGGAAACTCTTCTTAACAGAACACACCCTTGGCTTTATGTAATTTCTTTTTTCCATGTGCAAAACTTACCACTTCTAGCAAAACCTCTCAGACCAAAAGAAAACTTCTGTGACACTGCAAAGGGAGGTGGGCACGTTATTTCTGTTATTCAAAATATACTTATGAAGTTTACCTAGAATACTATTTTTGCAACATTGTGCTTTTAGAGTAACTATCTGGGATTCCAAGGAACATTTGCAAAAGGCACCTACTACACTTAATTAATTAGGTGCTCTTTTTAATAATTCTGGTACTATTTGTCACAGTACATCAGAAAACAGCAGCACAAAGCATTAGACAGACAAGAATTTCATATTTGTTCCCCTTTAAGAAGCAAATATTTTTTAAAATGAAAGGCACTCATGACAGAAACTCTCTCTCCAGTTCATATATAGATGGCCGACAAGTTTTGCTCCTCATTCTACATAAAGGCACGGTACAGTCTCTGTTTTGACCTTCCACATCAATATCAAGTAATGAGGGCATGTGGCGGTTAGTTCTTTCCTCAGTATCTGGCAATAAGTTAACATCTGGATCTACACTGCCCTCTAAACATTCAGAGTCTTTGGAGTTTGGTTTAATAATACGTGGAATAATCTGCCATGCATCGATTTTACTTCTTAGAGAAGAAGGTCGAGGCCTTGATATAATATTGACAGTGCTCTGCTTTTCAGTTGGAACAGCACTGGGATTGCTTCTTCGTTGAAGATACGGAGAGTGCAGAGCTCCAGTAACTGGTAGAATTGGTAGTCTGGAGACATCATTGGTTGAAGCAACTCCATTAGCTAGGGGAAAGAAAGCCCAACAATAAAAACACCAATTTAATCTATGTGACTACTTAAATTCTTTGCCATTTGTAAAACTGGGTTGCCATGAACACTAGGGGCTTTTTTTCCCAACAGAAAAATAAAGAGGCTTGTACATTCATGGGGACTCTTCTAAGACAAGACCAGCAATGCTCAAGTAACATGTTTGCATCTATGCTCTCCACTACTGGCCATCACAATTTATTTTTGATTGCTACAAAAGAGATATACAGGGAAAGCATTAATCACCCAGCAACAGGATGAACATTAACACTGGAATAAAGCCCCATGAATTTGTCCTGTTACTATGAGAAATCACACACGTGTAGAGCACCATAAAGAATATTACATTTAAGCCACCACAAAACACCAGTATTGAAATCTAGAACTTCATTTCAAAAACTCATGGATCATGAACTTATCCAGATTTAGAGACTTCAACTTGAGCTTGAACTTTTATCAACATCTTAACTTAAGGATTCATGGAAGTTGCTATTTACACACCTGTGGTCTGAAAATGGTTCCCATCTGATAAGGTTCGTCTGTGACCCAACACACTTAACTTGGTGGAAGAATCTTTTAGCATGTTTTGAGATTCTTGTTTCAGATCAGGATTAAAAGGCTGATTTTTCAATCGTGTAGAAACTGTGTTGGGAGCCAGCTGTATCCTCTGTTCTCTCTTACTTTCAGAAGTTTGAGATGAAAAGTCATCACCGGAACTACGTTGACCACAATCACCAAGCACAGTGCTTACAAAAGCATCTTCACTGTCAGACTGAAGTAGGCATTTTGTGGAAATGGAAGGCATAGAGAGAAGATTCACAGTATTTGCAGCTGGATTTAGGGATGGGATATTTGTTTCCTCTTTCTTGGAGTGCAGTCGTGTAGGGCTGGCACTCCTGCGAAATTTTGAAGCACGTTGAAATATTCCATCACGCTTCTTCTTCTCATCTTTAGGTAAGAGTTCATCCAGACCCTGTGATTTGTTCAGCTCTCTAATATCTAAGCCCAGGGCAACAGATGCAAGGAGGACAGCACACCCATACAGCACTGAATCAGTCCTCTTTTTGTGCAGTGTCCTGCTCAGACTGTTTGTAGGTGTCATTTGTGGAGTACTATTGGTAGAACTAGCAGAGGTTCCTTCTTCAAAGCTCTCATGTTCTACTGTATTCTCTCCCTGATCATCTTTCCAAAGAGGTAGATTAATATAGGCTTGATTGGGCAACTTAATTGGCTTTGGTCTTTTACTGTCCAAACCTTCAGGGACATGTTTCTTATCAGTACAGACACCTGTAAAACATCACAGTATCCTTTAAGATTGCAATTTAACTGTTTTGCTATTGCACATCTGCGTATGTACATCATTATTGCCTTTCAATTGTACAAGTATTAATCATGAGGGGTACTGCACAACCCCTTTAGATGCTGTCAGAAGCTCAGACTCACATTGTGAGATGCAGAAACACATCCTACTCCTAAACTTCTTCATGTTTGCAACACTTTGGTAGTGCTTTTCTAGCAACACGGAAAATGTTTCTGTGTATGCATTACAAAGATGTATTTTACTATACACAAACTGCCAGGTAAGATCTAGAACACATTCTTTACAACACTTTCAATTAAGCTGTGTTCCAAAATCCAGTTAGGTACTAGGAATTTTTCCAATTAATTCCTAAGGTTATGGTGGTCTGGAGTAAAACGTTTAAGTAAATATTTGAAATTCAAATATGTAAATTTTGTATGCAGGGGGTTTAGCAGTAAGCTAATAAATCTATAAAATTACTACTTGTGAAGCCTTAATTTATACCCCTCTACCAATATACATGAAGAAGAAAATGCCTTTTTCCAGCATTGTCCAAGCAGCTTACCATTTTCTCTTCCAGGAACAACAAGTTATATCACAAGTTTTTCCCCTGACACTGGTAACTTAATTTGCTCAGATAAGAAGATCTGTAGCATAGAAAGGGTGTGCAAATTTGAAAATTATTTTGAATATTTTATAGCCACAGCACTCTATATTAATGGACACAAAAAGCAACGTGCAGCTATTATGCTCCTGATCCTAAGAGGCTTAAGTACGGTTTTCCTTGTGATTTTACCTGTAAATAGCCAAATGTTGCCTAAGCAACTTTAGGATTTGAAATCTATATATTCTTTCTTGAAAATTTAGAGAATAAGTCTCATTCAAAAAAAAGAGGGAACTAATATCTGGGAATAGATTAGAGCTTACAGATTTTTAAACTACTATACATTTTCTCAACAATTATGCAGAGCCCACTAAGAACATCATTAATGACTATTTAAATGTCAAGACAATTACTGCTTTAGATTCTTTTTAAAAGAAATGAGAAAGTGATGACTTCAGATCTCAATAGAGATCGGCCTGCAACTCAAAAAATGGAAAGAATCTCTGTGTGGTACTGCTCACAGACCATGTATATTTCTTAGCTGCCAATGATGGAAATGTCAGGATGCTAACACTTGCATTTTTTATAGATCTACTCTTCTAACAATCTGCATAATCCTAGAGGAATTCATGCAATACAATTTTTAAGAGCAGAGGCAAACTTAATGCCATTATATGGCAACTTTTACTTTTTCAAAGATAGCTCTTACCTTGGTCCACAAATAGTGAAGCTAAGGGAACACCCTTCTGATTTTTCATTAAAACAGTTGACCAAGGGTTGCTGCCATCTGAAAGGGGTCTTACTCTGCAATAGAAATAGTTATTTTGACATTACAGAGGATACCATGCTTATATTACTTTGTGAGAAAATTACTCTTTCTTTCCAAACTATAAACACCCAATGCATCACTTGAAAACAAAAAAGAAACATGTAATAGCATAGATTCATATGATTATAAATGTATATACACTTTATGTAAGGTATTCCTATTATGACAAAAAATCCATGCCTAAAAAGAAAGCCAGTGAAAACTGGGCCTACCTACCACCTACTGAACAATGCAAGTTGGTGAAAACCTGGATAAAAGTTTCATGGTGTCAAAGAAATTATGTGAATATTGGAATTTTATTAAACATAGTGACTTTAAAGCAAACAAAAATATTATAAAGCCAGTTTCAACAGACACAGACAAATGAGTGGATATCCTTACCAAGATAAAAAAGCACTATAAATAATTGTATATAGTATAAGAAACACGGAAAAGGATTTCTTACTTCAGAAAAGCTGTTAACTTTTGAGATATCAAAAAAAATTCGAGTAAAGGTGTCCAATAGATTCTCAGAACCCTTTCACTCTCTGTTTGTCAGCATAAATGATGTTGCTTGTGTGAATTGTGTCTCACCTATGCCAAGTCAGTCAGTCTTACTTAATCAAACTGAAAGTGCCCACTGGAGCCATGCTTGCGGTTCCTCATGTTAACGTGAGGAAGGGCAAGAAAGAAAGGCCACAAACATCTGGTATGCATCAGTAGCTCAGCATCCCAATATATTCCAAGTCTCAAAAAACAAGAGATAAAGGGTAAAAGATAAGAGTCACTAAACTCTAAGATAAGTAGGGATTTTACCCTCAAGTCTAAGTGGGGAAGCTACTCATTACTAATGTAGTTTCTAAATTGAAAAAGGTAGGAGTTTTCACTGCTACTAGAGACTGCAGAGCTTCTCACACTCACTAACCTCTGTCAGCGATTCAGTTACCAAGAATGCTTCAATATTATCAAACAAACAAAATGTAGTAGACATACTTGTCCTTACAATCTGCACGATCCTTTGTTTGAACTGAACTTGGTCCCCATGTACAACCTTTCTTTTTAAAACTTCTCTTCACATCTTCAAACTCTTCTTGGTGATAAGCTGTGCTCCTTCCCCAAGTTCTGTTGCTTTCATCTGAAGTCACTAAAGATTGGATTTAAAAACACAAAAAAACCACGCCCACATAAATATTATTTCTAAAACCAAAATACTTTGGCAGAACAGAGTATTTTCTCCACTGCAAAATCATTTTGATACAGTAACACATAAAGGAGTAGAAAAAAAATTGAGGGTTTTTTTTCTTTTGCAAAAACGACCATGCAAACTGCACTGATCCAAAAAGATGAGCAAGCAGAAAAGTAATTTATGAGCTGACAAGAGATCAAAATTAAAGATAAAGCAGCAAAGCAATCATATTTTCCATGCTTCCTTTAACTGCAAACCTTACATTTAGGTAATTCAGACAAGTGAGTTAGACTGAGCACTTAAATTCCAATGAAGAAAATGTATACTGTGGAACAACTGGTATCAAATGAAACAGAATAGTCCAATTGTGACCATGATTAACATTTTCTTTCTCACTACACCAAGACAAATTATACTTTTAAAGTGTCTAACCTCCATTAAATGCTTAGTCTGTCACTGTCTCAGCTGATAAATCAAACAGAACCAGCACCTTTAAAACATAATGAAATCTTGCCTTTTTTCATAACCCCACTGGGAAGTTCATATTCACTTGTGATATCTACATCTTGCTGGTACACATATACACTGTTTCGTCGGCCATTAGCTGTGTGTGTATCTGTTTTGGGAATCACTGAGAAAAAATTAAGAGAACGTAGTAGAGATCTTAGTAAAGTTGATTTCAGAAACTAAACTGTTTCCCTCATTTTTATCTTTGGGTCATAAAGCCTGGACCTATCAAGGCATTAAGCATCTTCTGAGGGTGGGGTTTTACTGTAGGGTTTAAAGGATCCTTTTTCTAGTACCAGCCCTGAGAAGGCAGATTTTCACACAGGACTGACTAACTGAAGCAGTAGGTTGCTGCCAACCAGGCACGGAGAGACCTAAGACAAAAACAATGCAGCCAGTTATAACAGCGTAATAAATGAGGTGGCATTTACATGCCCATGGTTCTGCCATTCCTTCACTGCACAGAATTCTCTTCCTTCCTCACTGTACACCTCTCACCAGCACAGCTTACCCTGTAGCATGGCATTACACTTGCCCTCCTTACACTCCCATTTCAACTACATTCTGGGACCTATGGAATATATATCTTCGTGGTTTTCCTCCTCCCTACAAAACTCCTTTCAAAATCAGCAGAACTCATTTTAATAACAAATTAACTAGACTTTTTTTTTTTTTAACTTAACTTCTAGATTTGAAAGCTAGACTCACTCAAGACAAAGAGAAGCAATCAAGTAACTAGTTGTTATATATGCCTGCTCAAATCACCTGCATTTGAGCATGTCATCTTGAAACAAAGATACTTTGAAGTTAAATCAAGATAAAACATTATTGTGGGAAAGAGACTTTATTTTGCACAGGTGCAGATGGGTGTGGAAGCTAAATTGTTTCAGCTAGATACTCCTGGGAGATCTGATAAGCTTTTAGGAAAAACCTAGGGATCCAAATTCTGAAGCAGACATGAACTTCTGTTAAAGAAGATCCTTTATGTTGTCCTGTATGTTCACATCTTATGAATACAAATGCCTGCCCAAATAATAATAAAAAAAAATCCCCAGTAAACTTAGCACAAATACAAGGAGTGGCACCACTATAGCTTATATAAGGCTAGGTATTAAAAAAACAAAACAAAAACCAACCCAAAAAAGTAATGGAACCCCCCCCGCCCAAACAGAAAACTCAAGTTTTCAGAATCATGCCAATACCTGACACTGTCTTCATTTCCAAGCATTTCCTTGCAGAGCAAGAAAAATCAAAGATAAAATGAAACATTCTAGTTTATATGTAATTATGATATTTTACTAAGAAAAGTCTTTCTTGTCTTTCTGCAATAAATAAACAAGCATGCAGAAAAACCCATCACACTGTTTGAATTCACAAAACCATTGACAAAGCAGATAGTGTGTCAGCTAACTTCTGAAAAAGACTTTCCTTAATTTTCCTTCCATCTCAAATTTTCATTACAAAAAGCAAGGCAGCGTTTGTCCACCTCTCTCCTTAATCCACACATATGGGCAAATAATGGTCTTAGCTCAATGAATTGTATCTGTTATAATTCAAACAAATACTGAAGTCACTGCCAGAGAAGACATCACTTCTCCCCTTTAGACATTAACAATGTCTAATTTCATAAGGCTTTCATAAGGCAGAGGTGTTCCAAAGGAGATGACAGATCTGATTTCTATCCAAACTTTAAAAAAAGTTTCAGGCTGATTTAAAAATCAATCAATCTTTAAAGTAGCTACAAGAAGAGTATTCAGTAAAAAACCCTCATGCATTTCAATTTCCCCTTCTTATTTACATCTGACAGAGTCAGATTCTGAAGTAATTTCCCTCACAGGTGACTACACCTGCAAGAGAGGACAGCCACCATGCACAAGCAATCAGCTGGAACAGGTCCCACCGATTTCATAAAGAGAGAGAAGTTTAAGGCATTACTTGCTGAATGTGGATAATTAGACAAGCTATCTTGCACAAGACATCAGACAGTACAAATGCAAACAGTGAATCCTGTAGGAACTGTTTTCTGTCTCTACCTCTGTCATTCCCAAATACAAAAGCACGCTTCACTGTAACAATATGATCAGTTTTCTTTCATATTCATGGTACGTGGGCATGAATATACCTTTCCTTCTGTCATCAGTAAACATAATAATGTAGACCCATAAATGTACCCATGATCTTAGGTTTTGTTTCTTTTTCTTGTTTTCAAAAAACTTAAAGCAGGGTTTCTTCTGGGTTTTTTACCTGCTTAAAGCTTGCTTCTCTTTTGACGTAATAAAGTTTGGTTATTCCCTTACTCTCTCAGTCTTTCTTTTCCTTATCAAATCCAATACCTAAAAAACTTCTTTCCCATCTTATTTGGGTTCTAAATATGACGATTTGCCTTTTGTCATAAATTTTGATTTGTCACTGCTTTATCCCTGTCAGTTTATAAATGGGTTTCTAAAGTAATTAAGATACGATTAAAAGCATTCACAATCATTCTGAATTACTGAAAGTTATTTAGCATTTTAGCAACATTATCCCTCAGATTTCAGACAGAAATCTGCCTGAAATTTGATACTACTACCAGCATTTCAGTAAGTATATGGAACGTTCTCTACTGATACAATGAGTGGAGACTTACATTGTATAGCTCGAAGACGAGGAATTATTGTGGGACTGCTTGATGGACTAGAGCTGTTACTGTTTAAACTCCTCCTCTTATCCAGACTGGGGGAAGCCTGTACTGTTATTTTGTGCTGGAAATCTGTAAGAGAGTAAAACAAATCAGTTTTAATATTCTAAATAAAAATCTCTTCAGAAGAATATGCTGCTGTACTTAAAGTTACATAATGAATTAGACTTGATAGTACAAGAAATATTCATATTAAAACACAGAAAAACTCTAACTCTTAATTTAACAATTGAGTCAAACAGGCAGGATTTCCCAACTTCTTGTTACAGGTTTGCAATAACATCAACAAAAGCAAGTAGGTCCAAGTGGACCCAATGTGCGACACATCCACACCACAAGCTGTTATTCTATCTTGTTGGTTGTCGCAGAGGGAAAGAAAAATCTCAGTACTTCATCTCAAATCAATCAATATTCATGGCAATCAGCTTTGCCTTAATTTTTTTAACATATAATTAATATACACCGTAAAAAGAAGCACTAACAAAGAAGTCACATCCATCCATGTGTCAGAAAAACATGACAGCAAACAACAGAATTATAAATATTTATACCAAAGCAGTTAAAAAAAACCTATCAGCAACAAATATTGATGAGTAGGAAGAAAAAGATGAAATTTGACAATACGCCCCTCTCCAATCCCCATCATCAGTGCAATCATATTGTACACTATTCTTACAATAGTACTGTCTCAAGGATGAGTTCATCTGGAGGTTCTTCACAACAAAGAGATAAGTAGTATTCTGAGCGAAACTTTTAATTTTATCACTTTTTCAAGTTAAATTTAAGAACAGGAAGCAAAGGACCAAACATTTATTTTAACTCTGTCATCCAGCATAAACCAATTTAACATGTTTCTCTGTGAGACTGTAGGGTGATTTTTATATTATTTGCCCTTATTTTTAAAGTAAGGAAAAATAAGCTTATTTCACTTGTGCAGAAATAATACTCTAAATGTATTTACTGCCCTCTTTGTCTCTTTCCAACTACCAGATAGCTATGATTTGGTCCTGTGTTAGCATAGCATTAAGTTCTTAGTGCATTTGTAATAAACTGAGAGACTTGACGTGGAAGCCACTGAAAGGAAGCCCATCAACACCAGGACACTGGTACCAGTAACGAATGCTCCCCAATCATTGATAAATCCCTGAGCTGGCATAGTGTAATCTCGTGGAAGCATTAAAATGGTACCACCTAAACCAGTCCCTGACAACCAAAAGAACCTAACTTTCTACAAACATGCCTCCTTTGCCAAGGGGGCATTGTAATGTATTCATGGGTGGAATGAAATGCTCTAACATTCACATTATACCATATTTGTATTCTGCAATCATCTGCTGCTGCTATGAGAGCGCTTATAAGAAACAAGGCACTGAAGATTGTAACTGCTGTGTTGTATTTGCAACTGCAATAAGCATGCAATTTGGACCTACTGCACCTGTACCCCCTGCTTTTACTAAGTGCTGTTTTTCTGCTCAGTATTTGCAAGTTTGGGGCAATCAGCGCTAATATTTGATCATGGTAGAAAGTTCTGGCATGTATTTAAAAGGTACTTTTCTGTAGAAACAACGCTAACAAAAATCTGAACTCTGAAAGAGTCTTAAATCATGTGACTCCCATGCTAGTAACATTTCCCTCCAGGTACAACGGATAGCTGAATCAAGTAAAAGATTCTCCCAGCTGAAATGAGGATTACTCCACAAGAACATGGTAGGTGAAAGCTGTTTCCTTGGAGAAAGGAAGTTATGTAATTCTTACCAAATCCTATTGTATAATATGGTAGAAGGACCTGGCAATGAATTAAAGTAATAGCCAACACTGAAAACATGAACCATGGAACTGAAGCCTGTGTATTTCTTTCATGTATTGTGAACTTTAATAAAAATGGCAAACCTGAAGGCAAACTAATTCTGTGTCCATCTTTAAGTTTTAACCGGCTTCTTTTAAACTTCCCCTTCCTCTTCTTTACATTTGGTTTCTCTTGATTTAACTGGAATATCATGATATTCAGCTCACGCTCCAGTACATCGATCTCTCGTTCTGCTAACTGTTGCTCACGGCGCTTCAGTAATTCTTCTTGAGATTTTTGCTGAAGAGCTGCTCTTGTCAGCTCCTCTTCCCGTGATCGAAGCTCCTGAAGATAAGATCCACAAAAGTGAAACTAAGTAATAATGTGGAGAGAATATTAAAGGATATATAAAGTGCACAGTAGGTTGTATTTCCTGATTTATTTTCATGATGCACTATATACATGTAATATGCACATAAGACCTTCTGACAGTCCTCCACTCTGAATAAGCCAAGATTCTGTGTTCAGAATCAAGCATTTTACACATTTTCATTTGAGTTACTTTACATAAGGCAGGTAAGCAGTGGCAATGGGGACAACACACGCAATCAAAGATTATCAGCTTACAGCCCAGCAGAAAATGTGCTCCAAGTACTTCACATCAGAAACTCTTGCACAGCATGAGGTCTGCTCTTAGACAGCTCCTGCGCAATACATAAAGCCAATGACCTGACGAATACACAAACTATTGCCTTTATCATAAATTCTCTAGCCTTTCCTGTTTTTCAGCTGTATATTAAGTAGTGCTTTTCTATCAAGAAAAGCAATCAGTATTACACTGAATGAGGATTAGTGCAATAGGATAAACTAGTCATAAAGCAGAAGACAGCTGTTTCTTAATTAAAATCTAGCAGGTATCTGTAACATCAGCTACTAACCACTGAATTACAACACAGACTCCCCAGCCATCACTGTCAGAATAGTTGTTCTTCTCTTTTTTCTTTTTTTTTTTTTTGATTTTTTTTTATCATGGAAAAGGAGAAGCTTCAGTAAGGAAGCTAGTTAATTTTTCAGGGTAAATGAACATCTAATGCTAAACAGCTGAAAACCTATCATCTTAAAATTACCTTAATCTTCAAATTCCAAAATCTATTAAAATACATTTGACGTGGATTGAAATAAAAATTCAATTGAAAATAGAAACCCATAATTCGAAATAAAGCTGCACTAAAAGTTCAGTGTTTCTTAAGAATCTTATTTCTATTTAAAATTAATTAATGTTGTCACGACTATTCTATTATTGTGGTGTTGCTTTTTTGTTTGTTTGTTTTTGTTTTTTTGTTTTGTTTTGTTTTTGTTTTTTGCCTTTCTTTTGCTTTTATTTCAGAGCAGACTGCCTACCTCTGCTCACTGATGTTCAGCAATGTTGCATGCCAGGAGAATTCTTTACTGCATACAGTGAAAGCAAAAAACCAAACTCTCTTCCCTTTTTAACTCCTATTTTGCCTTGAATAAAATAATTCCTGAACTAACTATATTACTTCAGTGTTTTCAAATAAGGGGATGTTCAAACATTCTTGCCAAAAAGACTATCGATGTCAAAAGACAGGCTGGCACTGGAGTGAACTGGTTCATTAAGAAGCGTCTGGTCTTCAGAAAGATACCTGTTTGCTTTTTTAATTTACAACCATAGCATACACACACTGCTTATCATGCATTTAAAATTTAATTGACATGATTGACTAATTTCATATGGTTTACTAATACTGAGTGAGCTTGTTTCAACATAATATTTGAGATTTTTTTTTTTAACTGATCCACTTAACATACACTGTTTTCCTACAGGCAATTCTTCCTCTTGGAAATTCAAAGGAACCTGTCTTCATGCCAGCAGCTAAGACTTTGGGTTGTGTTCTTCTGTTTGGTTTGCATTTTTTCCTGAAGATACTTAAAAACTTAATTTAGAGCCTGCTGCAAATCCTCACTTTCCTCCTCCTCCTGTCCAGTCAAAACCGGACAACCTAAAACAAGGGTTGAACGCAGAAGCTAATTGAATTCAAACTTAGAATAAAGGTACTTTGGAGTTTAAATAGAGAAGATTTTTATTACTGTATTAGTACAGTAATAAAGGCGTATTAGGAGACACTGTTGATTTTTCATCTTTCATTGTCCTCAAATTCAGGTTCCATAAAGCTCAGTAATTAGGCAAAAACTGAGGGCCTATACTGAAATGGTAGGCAGACTAGAAAAACTAACAGTATTTCCTCACTGAGAGATTAAGTATTTACTTTTGTCCAAATAAACTATTTAAAAACTGACTTACCGCAATTAGTTATGCAGTGTTTCCACACCACTCTACAATTAAAACACCCATTGTAAGGAAGGTAGGAAAGAATTCTATGCTTAAGTTGCTCAAGAACGTTTGTCAAAAGAAGATTGTGATCTCTTGGAGTGGGTGTTACCATCACCCATTTGCAGCAAGCCCTTGAGGAAATTCCTCCAGCTACAGAAGTTGCTTTTACAGGAGGAATGAGACTCCATGTAGAGGGGTTTTGTTTGTTTTATTATTACTATTATTATCATATAAATATTTTATAGACATTATTTTCTCCCTAGTAGCTGACAGCAAACTTGATAATGTGCCAAATTAAATAAGCCTGCACACATGAAAACCTCGTGTAAGTCAAAGTTACATGCTTTCATTCTTAAACTAGTTTACCTAATTAGGATAGATGCCTCTGGAAATGCACTTACTTTGGCATATAAGCAGTAAATCTCATTTTATCTTTTCCAATCCATAATTAAGCTTAGCTCACATCTATACCAAAACATGACTCCTCTCCCAAATCTTTTCACTGGCTTATTTAAGCCTAAACTTGATTTAGTCACATTTTTCTTTGACAGGCAATCTCATACTCCAGAAATTTAAAAAAAAAAACCAACAAAACTGAATGGGAATGTCTCTTACAATTGCTCCCAGAGTAAAATGGTTGATTGAGCAGTTGCTGGAGGAGTGGAAAAGAGAGTTATGCTCTATGGCAGGCTGTGGTAAGGGAGCACAGTAGCTGGTGACTCCACTGCAAGTAACACAGGAAACCTCTGCTCTCTGTAGAGTGACTATAACTCATCTGCAAAGGAAGAGATCTGACAGCTACTGAGGCACAGAGCCCAGCTCTAGCACACTGTATGCCTGATGCAGGCAGGACAGAGACTACACAGACAACACTGACTAAGTTCTGTGAACTGGAATGGAAGAGGGAAATACAGAGGGTGGAAGAAACAGTAGATAGGAAGTATGTAAAATCACTATTGACGATACTGCGATCTCACAGGTGATCAATAAATTCTGATACCCCATATCCTGATACTACAGGTAGATAATGTCACACCCATCACTAGCATCTCAATTATTGTCTTCCTTATCTATTACCCCTTCATGAAAAATAAGAGCAAATATATACTGGGCAATAATTATACTGCAAGAAAGACCTGTAAAGTAGGAATCTGTCTCTACTAAAAGCATTTCTAACAGGGACTTGAAAGGATACCTGGCCTGTTCCAACTCTTATCTTTGTCAAGTTGTCTAAAGAAAAATATAAAAGAGTGATTACAAACTAGATGAAGTAAATGAAAGAGAGGGCAAAGAGAACTGACAGTGAGTACTCATTTAGCACAAACATATCATGATATGAGAGTATGGAAAGAACATCAGTGACAGAAATCTGAATAATAAACAATAGAAACTGGATTTGCTGACTCATGAGTATGAGTTTGACCTTTTTAATATCTGGCAAGAATATGTATTAAACTGCAACACTGTGAGACATCCATATTACCAGTCTGTCAGGAAGAAGAGAGATAAAAGCACTATTCCATTTTTTGAAAAAAAGCTACTGGATATAGTCATGTAGCAGGAATAAAGGCTTTTCATTCCCACAGCTAAGGAGAATGTTCAACAGAAGCTGAGAATTTGCAGCGGTTATAAAGGTTAGCTAAAGTATAAATGCAATCAAAGTGATACATTCAAACATACAAGAAAAAAAATCACATTTTTAAAAAAAGCCTACAATGTCACAATTACAGATCTACAACCTGTTTTCTTTGGGCAGACAGGTTGGATATGTTTCTTTTTCAACTGCCTGTATACTTACCTGAGTACACTGGTAAGCCACAATTCAGAAGTCCCAAACTGGTGTATCACATAAACATGCATACACACCCCCCTTCCTTCACTGCCATGCAATTGAAAAAAATCAACTTACTTTTTCCTTGGTCCTCAATTCATTAAATATCTGCTGAATTTCCAATTTCCAGTCATCTTGCATGGAATGGAAAGACTCTTGAGGCATTTCCGTCATAACTGCCCCTTCAATGGCAGTAAGCTGTTCAAGAATTAAGGCAAACGATGGTCGGATATGAGGGTCCTGCTCCCAGCATTCTAGAATTTATCAAAATCCTGTCAGTTTTTAATAGTACAGAGAACTTTTTGAAGAACTACATGCATTTCAAGTTACTCACTACTGCATTTCAAGTTCTAATGTGTTTCCTTTACCTGCAAGGCTTCCCTAGTTCATTTTCAATTTACAGAGGTGACACCTACCTACTTTTACTTAGAGGACTGGTTTTGTAATAATTGCAAAATTTTTTCTCAACTCTAGTACCTGAAATGGCAAAACTCACAGTATCACATAGAAGGGATACAAAAAAAAAGGTAAAGAAATTCATTAAACACAAGGAATTAGCCATTAGCAAGCAATGTTAATTTCTCTTTAAAGTATTTCCACAACATTTTTTACACTCATGAAGCAAAAACATGGAAAAATGTCATTTGCAATTCTTCCCCTTGGGATTTTAATGTTGCTCTTGAATGAGTACGTAGTATATGCTGTAATTTGAAAATTAATGCATTTTCAGTGTAAAAGAAAACACACACAACTGTGTAACACCAGACTGCTGTGTGAAAAAAAAACCACCCCACAATACTTGGTATACAGCACATTATCAAATGAGGTGTTTATTTTGCAACGCCAAGACTATTACAGGCAAGGATACAACTCCACCCTAACCCCTCCCCCCCCCTCCAAACACAACTATTTAAATACATAGGAAGAAACAACAAAGATACCTTTCATTAGTTTTGCAAATGGTTCAGGGCAGGTGGATGGAATGGGCAAAGTAAGCTTATTGACAGCAACTCCATAAGCCACAGCAAGGCCATCAATGCCACGGTAAGGAACTTCTCCTGTAAGCAGTTCCCACAGCAACACTCCGTAACTACAAAAGGTAATTTTTTTAACAGTTATTTTCTGAATATTGATACATTGTTTACTCAAGAACAAATATCTGTCCAACCATGTACTGAAATTCATGAGGATTTTCCAGTCAAAGATGAATGCCTTTAAGAGTCATCTCTACTTTTGTCACCTTTTCACTAATAGTGATTAACCAAATTAGATGTAACTTTAAGACTGGCTCGCACTCCTATTCAAAATGTAAGCCTGAAGCCACTCTTCTATAGAAATGCTAGAATCACAAATATGACTTAAAATCAGAAGTGTTAATGACAGGAAAACAAGCAACCTACTCCCCACCAAAAAACAAACAACGAAAACAAACAAAAAAAAAGAAATTCTCAGCAGAGAATTCAGGCCATTCCCCTTTCCAAACATTTCACAACAATTTAACCTAAATGTACAAGTTTGTTTCATTTTTGTTTTTTTTTTTGTTTTGTTTTGTTTTTTTTTTTTAAATTTTTTTTTATTTTTTAAATAATAGCAATAAAAACTACAGAAAACCCCCAGCTTTATTTGGAAACCTGGATTTCTAGTCCCCTTGTGCCTATATAAAGGCCAGCTTAACTTGTCACTTTGCACTGAAGATGTCACAAGATTGAGAAATTATTTCACACACAACTGATTTCTCCACACTAGAGAAAAAAACAAAAAAGCCCAAATAAAACAACATTGTTTCCAGTGAAAGGTGGTGGCATGAAGAGATCTTTTCTCAGTGTCAGATACAGAAATCAAGAATTATAGGCATTTCTATTGCAGCAACAATAAGAATTTGTGCTATGCTCTCCATTCTAAAATAAGAGCTGAGTGTTGCTTTTACCTTCTTTGGGTCTGTACGCCCAATGCTTGTCTGGTTCAAACGATCCAAGCCCCTGCAAAGGGCTAGGGCAGCACACTCTGCTGTTGTTCTAGAGCTCCTACCCCATCACCACTGAACTGGATAGCTTTCAGAGTCATTTTTGTGGAAGCAGGAATTAGTCCTTTTGGAATGTAAGCCTAAAGCGGACTTTATGACTGGGTTTGGTATTTTGTCTGTTCCCTCACATGTTATTCCCCACTTTTCTTCCTCCCAGGGAACCTCTAAGAGTAGACCAAGGATATAAAGGGTAACCTATTGCTGCTTCTGAATAGTAATGTGAGCAGGTAAAGGGGAAAAAAAAAAAAAAAAAAGGACAAACTATTGCTCTTGACCCTTTCTCTCCAGGTTTGCAAAGAATCTACCTGCAAGTTTTTCAGGACTGGACTGAACTCTCTAACATGAGGAAAAATGCATACTGCACTGAGGAAGCAAGGGCTATGCACCCCTTAGTACTATAAATATCACGTCAAGTAGAGCAGATGTGACAGGGAGAAGAACACACACTTGTCAAGTTTTTCTATCACTCTCAGCTTAATGAGGAAAAGTCAGTCGGCATTATACAAGACCTTACAACACCACTTTAATAAATAATAAAACTGCAAACTAATGCAATATCAGCACAAGTATCAGCAGTGCTTTGTTATCTGTGGTCTGTCTGAGAATTTCTGTGTCTCATAAAATTTTATATAACTAATGAATTCACGGAACTAACACAACCAAAAACTGAGGAAAACGGTCTGTACCTGCCATCAAAACAAAAAGAAATAAAAAAATGTCTTGGGGTTCTTAATAATTTCCTCCTGATTTTTCTGGTCTAATCTCTGCACTTGCTTGTATACTCAAAGAAGGATAAAATAATGAATTCCAATTTGTTTTAAATTAGTGGTATTCTGACAAAAATTAATACAACACTTCCTGTGGTACCTACATATTTTATGCCTGGTGGAGTACTTTTACTGAACTACAGCTCATCTATGTGCCTAGAGAAAGAGTAGAAAATCTCCCAGAAAGCACAGTCTATTCTAAATTCAAGGAATTCCCTTGTTCAGACTATTCTATATATATTCTAACACGAACTCTGAAGGTAAGCAGAACATTAAATTTAACAGAAAATAAGTCAGCTTTTATAAAAGTTGTGTTACACTATTAGCTTTAGTTGTATTTACAATTCAAGCCTTTAATCTTTATCGGTTCTCAACAGTGCCAAGAAAGTGGCAGTAAAGTTTTAAACAGACCAACACAGTAACAGCCTTCCAGTGACAGTAGTCTTAATATCAAGTACCAAGAGCCAGCACTATGGGGGAAAAGCTGTGAGGAGGAAGCCTAAAGACACTATAGCCTTGCCACACTGGAGTTTTTGGGAAGTACTAATCTATCTTTATCTAGAACAACAACTACTTATTAACTCTCTCAACTACAGAAGTAGCTACTTTCTGTATGAAATTTCACCAGCCCACATATAATTGCTCTATGTACAGTCAGAGCTTCTAAGAAATAGGTTTTTTTAAAGAACAAAAGGCAAGTCCCTTTCCAATTTCAGGAAAAGGCCAAAACCACAGGCATAAGCTTGAAATACACATTTTTAAGCACACTTTTAAAAATATGTTAAATATTTTCACTATTAAAATTATTTTCCTGCAGTCAAATGTGATTTAAGCCTTACTATATCTCATGCCAGTGAACACTTGCTGGTTTTACATATTTCAAAAGCTGAAAATCTGAAGGTAAAGTTCTCAAAGTTTATTTTACCCTACGACCCATCTTATAGAGCAGAGGTTACTAAGCATTGCTACATGAATCACTTCTAATTTATACAAATGTGCCAGGTAAAAGAAGCTGTTAATTCTGCCCTACAGCAAATGCTTCCTAGCTTTGCCAAGGGCTTGTACATCCAAGACACACTTCACACTAAAGACCACTGCTGAAGCACACTATCAGCACTTGGAAATCTGTGGGCATATTTGCACTTTCAGGCTCCATACACGAAACCAGGACTGACATACCACTTAGAAATGTATGACAGTCGAAGGAAAGGTACGGCTGAAAAAGTGGAATTCTTGGTTAGGAATTTGGAAGCATATGCCAAAGCATAATAAACACAGTAGTTAAAGCTCTGGTTTGGAAAGCAAAAGGATACATGTGAAGGGCCTGGAAAGCACTACTAGTTCTGCTATCTAGGATGACACCTGAGAACCTGCAGCCCGGAAGGCTCTGCATGAAAATACTCCCACAACATTTCCGAGCACTGGCAGATTCTGGAAGTGTGAGTTGCCTTAACTGCTCTTTTTTTTTTTTTTTTTGTAATAGGAGGTTTGCAGACATCACCTGGAGTCTCAGAACTCAATAAGGGTCACTGAAGTCTAGAGTACTCCTGAAACATATTGTGTTCTTGTCTTAAAGAGACCCATACTTAAACTGGTAGCCTGAATGCTTTTTAAAAACAAAAACACTACTGTAATCATGGTATTCTTTATTTGCTTTTCTTTCAAAGAAAGAGTAAAGATAAGCAACAGAATAGATCAAGATGCAGTAAGCAGAAAATATTTAGATGCTAAGAAAGTCTAAACTATAGTGTAAAACACAGCCTTTCTACTTAAAAACCTCTCCTGTTAGACTTCCATCATTGAACTAAATACTTACATTTTTACAAGAGAGGCGTGCAGAAGAGAAGGCGAAGAAGAGAAATACTGTAGGTTCCAAAAATGTAAACTAATGTTGCAGCAGAATATAAAATAATTGCACCAAAGCATACCCCCTCAGATACCTAAAATCACAGCAACAAGACTGGACAGGACCTGTAATTAAGCATGGAATACAGCTGATTAGGGAAACGCCTACACCCAACCTCCATCCCGCAAAAGAAAAAAAAAAGGAAAAAAAAAAAGAAAAAAGTAAGAAAGAATGGAAAAAAAAGAACGAGGCCAAAGATGTTTCCCAACTGGACATCAACTCAGACCGATGTAAATAAAATTGGTTCTGGACACAAGACAAATGAGCGTTACAAAAACAGCAGTGCAGATACAGAATCTTCCTGAGAATACCAAAAGTATTACTTCATGCTGTAGAATATCATGCATCCACGCAAAATAGGACTCTATTTATGAGTTATACAACACAGAACATGTATAAGGTGGCATGAGAAAACAGAAGAAAGGCCTTCCCTCCTTTCCCAGATAACTATCTTGGATCCTTCAGAGAAAACATACCAAAAAGAAGGAAATAGAGACTTTTGAAGGTGAGGCACAGCAGCTTAGAGAGCCTATTGTGCAATGGCTGCTTTTCTGCACTCACAAAACAGAACTAAATTACAACTAAAGTTAAAATACCTTTCTACAGTACATGTATCCCACACTACACCACTCAAAAATAGCATCAGTACTGAGAGTCATTTTATTTATATTATCCACAATAACGTCTTTAACGAGAAAGTCAAAAATTTAACATAGGGCATTTCCCACCTTTGAAATTAGAAAGCAAGTTAAAACAATTTAGTGCTGAATACATTCTCCTCACTCCAGCTACTGGAAGAAAAATCTCTACAAATGTAGAAGCTTAAACCTTTTACACACAATCACATTCTGGATTCCTAAAACCAGCACTAGCTCAAGTTAACATTTGGCAAAGTTCTGGTTTGCAGCTTATTTTTAAGGACATATAAGGTTGGTCCCATTCTTTAAGCAGAGGAGTTTCTAGACATCTGATATTAAGAAAACATACCATTATGAGAACAATCATATATTAATATGGCAAAAACATGCAGTTATTTATATTAAGACTTCAGATAAATACTTAGGTATGTTGACCAACAGCTATTTTAAAGGTTTCTCTTTATGAGACCTTGTCTTTAAAAAAAAAAAAAAAATCCTGTTATTTCCCATCTCCCTGCTCCAATTTGTAAGTAACGGATGAAGTAGATACTGAGAAATGTGTAAGTTTCTTAGAAGACCTAAACTTGCCATACGTTGAGACAATAACCTAGCAAATCACCAAAAAGAAAGAATCAAATCAAAATTCTCTCAAAAATCTCAGCATAGTTCCAGTGAATGTGGTCTTCAGCAGACAAACTTCTTACCTCCAAATATCACTTCCTTTAGAAAACATGGATGACTTGATAACTTCCGGAGCCATCCATGCGTAAGTCCCTGCTGCACTCATTTTGGTTGTTCTGTGCCACTCTCTAGCCAGACCAAAGTCTGTGATCTTCAGAGTTTTATTACAAATGTCATCATGTTCCATCTTCTCTAGCAACAAAACTGCAAAAGATTGAGTTTTCAAATTAACGCAATGGCAATAAAAACAAAAATCCATTCCTGTTAATAATTTCACATACAACTTGTACAGTACAGATAATTGCATACTTTACGTGTTGTGAAAATATTATTGCAATTTTTATAAGCATGAAATTTTTTTATTATTATTCTAAGCTATAAAAGCAAGAAATACTTATAATGTCATGAGCTCTTTATGCAACTATATGAGCATATATTAAACTAGCACAAGAAATCCATGGGATGTGTAAAGTAAATCACAAAACTTTAAAAAAGCACAGAATCTTATTATCCCAAATGATGACAGGCCATGAGAAAAGTATTCACTTTGCAACAAGATTCTGAAATAAAAATAGCAGCACTCATAAACAAAAACCAAATGTTAAGAATTCTTATAGAAGACTTAGAAAACACAGCAGGATACATAATGCTCCTGTAAAAAATCCATCCTTAATACTGCACCCAATCCTGGTTCCTACTCATCTCAGAAAGTATATAAGAGAACTGAAAGAGGCACGGAAAAGGACACATGGAGGGTGCTCAAAACAACATCCACAGCTACAAGGAATGATTAATAGACAAGAAGCCTTCCCAAGGAAAAAAATTATTTCTGAACAAAATCTATGTAACAACATGTATGTAGTGAAGAAAACTATAGGTATTAATTGTTCACAGTTTCTCAATACAAGAAATGGATGCCCATTGGGTAAAATTAGCAGAAAAGAATCAAACACATGGCAGTCATTCACACAACTCACAGGTAGCTGAGCTTTGGAATTCTTGGCATAGTATATGAATATTATTATTTTACAAAGCATCTACACAAATTCACAAAAGACAACTTGATACAGGGAATTTATATCAAGCAAGTTAGTTTATGTTCCAGAAATCCCTGGGCCACAAATCAGAACAAAGTAGGAGAGTTAGGTTGCCTTCTGAGTCCCCAGCTGGCAACAGGACACTGGACTTGGATCAAGTCCCTGTTAGATTACATACATTGCACCTTCATGAATATTAAAGAGTAAGTTATCGTTTTTTGCTGCTGCATCCTAGAGTGTATATTCAGTGTCTGACTTGTTCATATTGGCAGAGTTGTAACACCTCTTCACAAAACAGTGTTAAGAGAACTGGGTTATTGAGAGCTCACAAGGAGGCAGACAACAGATGGAAAGAAATCACTAACACAACATACTTTTAATTACATATTCAGGTTCTCTGTCACTGCTTGTGGTAGCAAACTGTTAGTTTGAACTCTCTCTTAAAATGATCTCCTGGGACAAAGGCCAAAGATTAAATTACAAGTAAGACGAATCATAAACACGTGTGTTTTCTACTTATACACATGGCAAAACACAGTACAGGGAACCCATCAACAAAAAAGCAGATGAAGAATTACACTCCCTTACAGAGGAAAAACTGATGACCTTGCATTTGTAATTGAAAGAAATAATTTTTACTGGTAGAGATTAATAACACACTTACAATTATTTAAAAAAAAAACCCACATCAAATCCAACTAAAAGAATCCACATTCCATTTTCAATAAGCTTCTTAACACTGAGTAGAAGAAATGAAAGCAAAAATGGTACAGACGAATCAAGAGCTCACCAATGAGAACCACCAGAACAAGTTAAATTCATGCAATAGTTTTTATACTTGAATCATTGACCTATTGTTTGCTATTCCATTTCAAACATGTTCAGCAGAATTCCTGACATTCCTTGTCAGTCAATGTGACCGAAACCAAAAACAGTCAGTCTTGCAAAAGGTAGTAACTGGCACATGACCAAGTTTCATCCTACCAAGGGACAATGTTTCTTAGCAGTTCCAACTTCCCTTTCAGGCCAGTAGCCAGGCAAACAATAATATACACACATTGCTTAGCAGCTGGGTAGTAAAAATGCTCAGCATAGCTGAGAATCACTCCATAAGAGCTTACCTTGCCGTAGCCTAGCAACCTTTACTGTAGCATCCTTCTGCCACTTCCATAGCTTCCCAGCCCTTGCTGGCTGCTAACTTGTAAGAAGTCATTTTGCACTCTCCAGTTTACTTTGTTTGCTCAGCCCTCACCTTGTTTTTTTTTCCAAATCCTTTAAACTGTCTTTTCTGGCTCCAATATACATGCCATGTTAAATTAGGAAAGAGCCAGTTTAGCATTTTTGGATTTACTTTAACATTTTTCAAACTTTTTATTTTCTACAAAGAATAAAATTCATACTTACGTTAGCACTTTACTCCTGGCAAGCACAGCCCCAAATATTTAGAAGCACAAAGACTATTTGAAAAAAAAACTGGATTAGATTAGGAATGAAGAAATGCACAAAAATCCTATGTCCTTTTTTATTTACATATAAGTAAGGACATAGGATAAGGATAATTGTATAACCTTATTTATTTTTACATAACCAAAAGCAAATACTATGTTTCTGAATTATTAAAAAATTAAGAGAAGAAGACTAAGTTTGATGCGAGAAAACTATGCATCAAACTAATGCAAAACTTCACCTTGGACTATTATCCAAACATTGCATGTATTACAGCCAGAAATGAAAAAAATGACAGGCATATGATTTCTACCAGTAACACCATTTTCAACTCAATTCTGAGTTAGTATATCTTTCTTTGTGACTCTACCTTTCTGCAACGTGATTGAGGGGAATGTAAATTTATTAACATCCTAGAGCAGAGGCTAGGGTGCCATAGACCAGGCACTGCTTGAATATAAGAGACAGTGCATGCCCAGAACCATTTACACCTGGGGAACAAAGAGACATTACTGCATGTTAGTTTCAATAATTCCTGAAACATAAATCAACAAGTTGAAGATAAAAGCAAAAAAAAAAAAAAAATCCTTACATTAGAGAGAAAAATTAAAACCTACAAATGCTATGAAATAAACTGATACTAAAACTTGTAGATATATCATAAAATAACTCCAAGATCATTGAGTCCAACCTTCGACCGAACAGTACCATGCCAATTAAACCATACCACTATGTGTTACATCCAGTCATTTCTTGAACACTTCCACGGATGGTGACTCCACCACCTTCCTGGGCAGCTTGTTCCAATACTTGACAACCCTTATAATGAAGAAATTCTTCCTGATGTTCAACCTGAATCGTCCCTGGTGCAACTTGAGGTAATTTTCTCTTGTCTGGTTATTTGTTGCCTGGGAGAAGAGGCTGACCCCGGCCCTCACCCCAGCTACAACCTCCTTTCAGGCAGTTGTAGAGTGATAAGGTGTCCCCAGAGCCTCCTTTTCTCCTGGCTAAACAACTGCAGTTCCCTCAGCTGCTCCTCATACAACTTGTGCCCCGGATCCTTCCCCAGCTCCATTGCCCTTCTCTGGATATGCTCCAGCACCTCAATGTCTTTCTTGAACTGAGGGGCCCAAAACTGAACACAGGATTTGAGGTTCAGTCTCACCAGTGCCAAGTATAGGGGGACAATCACTGCCCTGGTGCTGCTGGCCACGCTATTGCTGATACAGGTCAGGATGCCATTGGCCTTCTTGGCCACCTGGGCACACTGCTGGCTCATGTTCTGCTGCTCTCAACCTGCACCCATGGCCTTTACCATTGGGCAGCTTTCTAGCCACTGTTCTCTCTGCCTGCAGTGCTGCCTGGGGTTGTGACCCAAGTGCAGGGCTCCGCAGAGTCAAGACACTTTTGACAGGGCAGCAAGTGTACATGAAGATTCTATAACAGCATCTGTGACAAAGATACTGCTATTTAACCATACAGTTGAACAAAACGTTACACTCTTAAGCTAACATAACTAAAAAAACCCTTAGAAATCCAAGTATTACCAACGGTAGAGCACTGAAGCAAGTAACTCATAGAATTATGAAGCAACTCAGGTTGAAATAGACCTCAAGATGTCAAATCTCCCACTCAGAGCAGGACTAACATTGTAAAAAGTCTAAATCTATTATGAAATATTTTTATGAATCTGCAATCTTATGGCACTCTATGACAGAAAAAAATATAAGATACCTATATTAAAAACAACTGAAGTATATTCGCTCAAGTATGGGCATTCATGTAAATGTCACTTTGGAATAGATTTTGAAAAAACTAATTTAGGACATCAAGGTACTGAAAAAAAACCCAGAAAAATTATGGTTACATCATAAACAACTCACATCACACAAGCCTCATTTTGGTTTCTTAGAAAGCAACAAGGTAGCAGACCTGAGCAGAGAGGAGTACCTTTCAGGAAGTTCAATCTTAGAGACAGAATAAGGGTTAATGAATTAATTCCATACAGCAGTTGTATAAAAAAAAGATCTCAGAAGACAAATTATCAGGATAAAGAGGAATTATCAGTGGTGTTTACTAGTAAGCTGGTTTGTTACACATGCCAATTTGTAGAGTAAAAACACAAGGTGCATTTCAACAACTGATAGCACAGTCAGAAGTTAGTGTCCACTCAAGAAAGAACAAACCATCATACTGAAAACCATGCAAATTTGCAAGGGATCACTCAAAATCCACAGCAATAAAGCAGAGGTGAAGGAAGAAGAAAATCCTGGCTATTCTGACTAACAGAAGGAAAAGTAGCAGCCACATGTAGTTGTGCAAGTAGCTCATGCAATTCTAAAAGGCACTAGAAAATGCTTTGTTCAGTAGAAACAGGGAAGTATCAATAGTATTCTACAAAGCATAACACCTCATATGAAATAGTGAATGACAAAACCTGCACATACGTGTTCAGCAACAGGAACTGAAGCAGACAGAAAATAGAATAGTTAGGATCCTGTAATGTCTTCTCTTTAGATAAAATCAGAAGAGCTTGTCCTTTTTGCTAGGCTAAACAAAGGCTGAGAGAAGTTATGAGAACAGAAGTTAGCCATACCTAGCAACAGAATGCAGACCTACATCACTGGCGCTCTTGCCAATAAAATATTCACCAAGGTGCCCCGGCCGATCTGTCTTACAAGCATGCTTGTGATTAAATTCAGTTCTAGATCTGGAGCTAACAGGGTGAGGAGTCATATCAAATTTCAATTTTTTTGTTGTCTCTTTTCTCCATCCCCTTTTTGGCCCTCCTCTGCAGTGTAAAGCACAGTTTAGTTCTCAAAAAAAGTCACAAGATCCAATATAAATCGCGTCTAACCTAATGGTTCCTGAAATAGTAGTGCCATTAATCTTTCTTCCTTTCTGCATTATCAATAGTTACAGCTGGAGTATTTTTCTACTAAACTTATGGAACAATGCAAATATTTCATGGTGTAACAGTATGTAGATAAGATGTTCTACACACTTTTAAAAACTGAAATCTAACACACAGTTGCCCAAGACTACAACAGAACCAGCTGGTATTCCTCAAGTCTAACTAAAACAGAACCAGCAACAACTGTTTGCCAAACCACTACTGTTCTCACACAATCTTTCTCAGTCAAGAAAGGCACAGAATTTAGGCTTGAAAAGGAGGCACAGGTCCCATTAAAATCCCACTCAAATGTTCCTAGTCCCCGCTCCTTTTCCTGTGCCATTCCCTTCACATCACTCCCATCTCCAAACTCTCCTCTCTGGCAGTAAAAGCTTTCTTTGAGGTGAGCAAAAGGTAAGAGATGCATGAAGTGGCAGCCCAGGTCTGTCCAGAGTACAAGAGCTGCCTTCACTGCTGCATGCTCTTTTCTGGTAAGCTTAAGTTGAAATTTTACTGGGGAGAAGAACAAAAATGAATTGAGAGCCTGGATATGGACAGGTAGGCCAGAATTCAGACAGGTCCAGAACTATACTTCCAGTGCTACCTTCAGGACTAAGCTGAAAGCCTAGAGAAGAACCAGAGTATTTGTTTAAATTGCAAACACTTTGTTTAAAGCATAATTTCAAACAAAAGGCTAACGTTCTTGCCTCAGCTTCTTTCCTTTTTATTTCTTAAAATTCGTGTAGCTTAAGAAACACTATTTGCAGCAAGCCTGAGGGAAGCCTGGACAGATGTTTTAGTTGGCAGCATGCCTAGGAAACCTCCACCTAGAACTACACTCCTCAATGCTACTCTTTTAATGCAGGTTATTTCCTGCAGTTTTTGTTTTCTTCTTGTTACTAAGTACATACAGATTATATTTCTCCAACCTTATCTATCTCAAAATCCCCATTTAATATGACACTTCATTTGACAAATTTATTGAAATCCAAAGACTTCATGCAGTTAAAACCAGTTTTATTGCATTCATAATACATTCCAGCACTTCCAGGTGACCATTTTCAGTTACCAGCCATATAAAACAATTAAGTAAACAAGGGATTCTGAGAAAAGCCAAGACAAAGGACTGGACAACTTTTTAATAGTTTAGATGTACCTAATTCAAATTAATCTTCTAACTCTTAAACTTAAAAAAAAAAAAAAAACCTGAAATACTCATCCTTTCTATCTCCCCTAACATTTTTATACCTTCTACTACATACCCTTTATATAATCTATTTTATTACTTCTAAAAACAAAATGCTAAGCAACCTTGTTTTCCCAAGTTAGTTATTTGTCAGCAAATGCTTCTTGCTATCTTGCAGTTTGCTAAATGGGTGACTACCATGGATTTTGCAAATACAAGCTATTTAATAGGACAGCTATGTAAGTTACTGTGATTATAGGTGAGACTGCCTACACATCCACTACATTTACCACCAGTGACAAAGCAATTCTTAGAGAATACCAGAAAGAAGTTATACTATATAACTCCACTTGCAAATAGAGATTGTTCAGACAATGCTGCTACTGTCTCTGTTACTCCTGCACCTAGTCAGTTCCCCCTCCAACTGTTTGCAAGTGAATCTGGTTCCTGTTAATTCACTAAATCAACATGCAACAAAACCAGTAGGGTGACCTTGCATCTTTACCTGGGAATTAACAGGCAGAAAAAGCCCTTACTAAATGTTGCATATTCAGTTAATGAAACACAATAGCTTGCAATATTAAGAGACCCACCTGCATTATTTGGAGCAGTTATTTGGCTCCAATTGTAATTGGAAATTAAAATTTAAACACTGCTTATATAAGCCATGTCCAGTTTTTAAACTGTAAATTAACTATCACAGTTAAAGCATTAAGTGTGAGAACCGCAAATTAATTATCATAGTGAAAACATTAACTGATCAGAACATCTTCAGTAGCTACAAAAGATGATAATTCTGCCTGTACAGCACTGCTTCTTAAATGCCCTTCTTTTTCCCTTCAGGTTCTCAGAATGGGTTCTGTTATCTCTGAAGCTAGAATCCATCAGATTGTGATTATCTCATTAGACCAAGTTTAGAGGTCACCATTAGCAAGGAAATGTCATCCTTTTAATACTGATTACATATGCAGGAGGCATTTTTCTACTTTTTTATTCTATTCTGTGCTCTTCCGTCATCTACATCCCTTTACAGAAGGCATATAACCAGTTCTTAATTTTCACACTAAACTGAACAGAACAGTTTAAACTTGAATGTATTTGTCTCAAAACATCTAGCTTAAAAAAAAAAAATAATTACACCTCAGAGGAGCCAACATATATTTAAAAAAAAGTCCTGAACAAAGTGTTCCTAATTGGAAAGCCAAAACAAGACAAGACTTGACACCAAAAGTCCTTGACAGCATGAGTTGACAGATACACACCAATCCCATAAGAAAAACACACCCCACAGCGGGACATGTGGCACAAGAAAACAACCAAAGGATGAGAATGACTAGCGGTCATCTTCCTGTCTGCAGGAAATGGAGGGAAAAGGAGAGAGAGGAAGAGGGATGAGAGTTTTCAACAGCTGGAACACACCTTGCATCACCACTTTTGCTTCCCCTTCCCTTCTTTAATAACTATTATTAAAGCAACTTTGGGCAAATGGAAACTTGAGAGAAAGAAGCAGTTTTAACAAGTTATTGGCACAGACTGCAGATGCTGCTGTAAGAGGAAGTACCAGAGGTAACAAGCATTCATAATTAGACATTCAAATAATCATAATTTAAAGAGCAGATCGTCAGTAAATTTTGAAAAATGCAGGAATTGGATATTGCATCAGCAAAAAAATCAAAAACCAACTGGACACTAAACATTCTAAAGTTCTTTGTCTAATAAAATGCTAAACTGAATTGTCCTATTTAAATAGAAAATTTGAGAAAAACAACCTCATTAAAGCAATTCCTCCATAATTTTACAATTACATGGAAATCAATCAATACTGAAACTTAGCTTTAAAACTCAAAACACTCAGTTGAGTGGCATCTACCAGGAACTTCCATACTTATTTGAAACAGCAATTACTTTCTTTTAAGCTCTTTCTTCTTTGGTTGCTATTAGTTTTTAAAAAGGCAGCTCTGCAGAAAAAAAATCAAAAAACAAACAAAAAAGCAATTGACCAAAATGCAGGCAGATGAGAAGGAAATGCTAAGAACAACTAGTATTAATAATTAAGTGGTGAATTACTCATTCCTGACTAAGACATTCTTCTAGTTTCAAACTACAGAATAAAGTGGCCGTGTATCCATTCCTTAAAGAAAACCACCTTTGCTATGAAAGTGAATTTTTTAAGGAACTTTATCCTATTCCTAAAAAACACAAAATGTAAGGCAAACTAAAGCTAAAGCTGTTCAAACTGCATAAGAAGTCTTAGTCAATATATAATAAATCAGGTGAAGTTTCCTTCTAAACTTTCAGAAAACATATTATTGCCTCCCTAATCCCACGTTCATGATCTGGCCATTCCTTTCAAAACAAAGTAAATCAATATACGTCATATCACATACAGCGCAATGCAGATGAGGCTTATCATCTCAAAAATGTCACTCAAGGGCAAGAACTGACAGTGGTTACATTCCTTCAGAACTAACAATTACACTTTTCTATCATTAGTCAATCACCTTTTCAACATTTAACTTTAAACCCATGAATATTTCATTCAAATTTGGCTTGGATTTACAGGTGGGTTTTTTTTTAAGTAAACAGCACATGACTTGCTATAAATTGATATATCAAGCTAATCAGAAGAATACACAGCTTCTGAATACACGGAAGTATTTACATAGTTGGCATACTTTTCCTGATCATAACATACTACACTCGGCAATTACGAACTTCCTCGCTGCTTTATGTTCTGTGATCTATATCAAGGTGCTTTTGATGCATTGGAATTACAATATTTAATATAAAAAAGTCATGTCAAAATTAAAGAAACTTTAATATATAGATACATACCTAAAAAATTAAAAACTCATTCTACCTTTAAAGGTGCCTTACTAATCAAGCTGAAGTATAAGGGTATAGGTTGATGTCACAACCAAGACTAAAATACTTAACTTAATCTCCTCTTCAGTTACAGTCCCTCATCCTTACAGCATTTCCCCCCACCCCCCCAGACTGAGTCTAGCAACTGGGTAGTCTTGGGAGAATCAACTAGCCAGAGAGTTCAGTAGAAAATGAAGCCTCCAAATACAACAGCTTAGAGTAGTTTCCTGCTGGATCTCTCAGCTGATTTAACCCAGACCTACTGACCACACAGGCAGAGATGTGTAGGGAGGGAAGGAGAACCTGTGCCTGGAGATGGGTGGGGGAGCCTTCTCCTGCAGCTACAAAAAAAGTCACACGTCACCTGCTGAATAAGTGGGAAGTCAAGCAACTTTCAGAAATAGGTCTAACTATTCCACATCTAGTTTTAGTCACAAGATTTAAAGATAGAACCCAGCTTTGCTACTTTTTTTCCATTATAAAATCACCTTTGATGAAATTTACCATTGAAAAGAACCCACTGAATGAACTGAAGACAAAAGAAATTTTCTCAGTCCCTTTAAAGATGCTTACTGCTGTGAATCCAAATAAACTCAGGTTGTAGATGCTTAGACAAGTTTAGTCATTAAGTTCCCCTAATATCTCACCCGTTAATATGAAATGTCTTCAATATAATTTCTATGAGGAATCTGAAGAGGTTACATAAAAAAAAATCTGACTTAAGCTGTTAGTTTCTTTTTTATAGAATATTTGAAAGTCTTACTGTTAAAAGAAAATAAAATGCCAAACAACCTGTTTCGAAACAAAGCAGAAAAAAAGAAACTAGACAATTCTCGAGGTTTTTTTTTTTACTACAAAACTTGGGAGTAAAAATAAATTTGAAAATCATCATAGTGTACTCTGTGGGGTAGGATTCCTGCATTACATCCTTGCAGTTTCTTCAGAAGCTGAGGAATAGCCTCTTGAGACTGTGCATTTTCAAGAACTCTAATCTTTGCTAATAGCAAAGGCAAAACACTTATTTTGAAATGAGAACTCTGCAAACTCAACAGTGCTCTTTTTCTCATGGGAAGAGAAAATGAAAAGGGAAAACCTGCTGGTTTTTCTCAATAATTAGTGCTACATTCAGCAATGAGTTAGAAAGTACAATTATTTTCCTTTTTACATAACACACAAGGAAAAAAAACCACAATTAGTTTCAGGAAGAACAGTGGCATCCAATCCTAATAGAAAAGAAAATCACACAACTGCCTAAACATTTAGAACTAAAATATAATCAGTTCCAAGGGTTAACTTGTCCCATAATGAACAACAGCAATGAAGCATTTACTTCTGCATTTTTGAGAGGGAGGGCCCACTTATCAGCTCTGAGTTAACAGCACACCTGCCAAAACACAGATTTTAGTCACTATGAAGAGAACAAAGCATGATTATATAGCCAACACTGGCATGCCTAGGACTGATTTAACTGTAGCTATGACCCTACAAACACACACACACACAAAAAAAAGGTTAAACTTGGCAGGAAGCTCCAAGATGGAAGAATACTTCTGTGGTGACATTATACAAATATGTAATTTTTCCAACCTACCATATATAACCCACTCATTTAAGATGCAATAAGTAGGTCAAAATTTAAACATCTGCTTATTTTCAGTGACTGGACTGAGGTAAGCTATCAGTAACATGGTCAAGCAAGATAAAAATGGCGAAATGTAGTTTTAAGCTGTTAGTCAGGAATGTACACCACCAGTACTGCTAGACAGCCAAATCATTTGGCATTTAATACTTTACCTATTTTCATCTATAGATAATCTATATTTTTGCTTACTTCAATGCCATAGTTTTGCTTCTAACAAACAAAACCCCAAAGCCAAAAAAACCAAAAATCCTGAATTTTTAAGGAGCGTTATTACTGAAAGTCACTGAAATTAATTTCAATGCCTTAACTTTTAACGAATAATCAGAAATAAAATTCAAGGTCAAAAATTGCCCAATGCTGCAAACACTCCTTGCAAATGTTCAATGTACAAGGTCACAATGTTTCAGAACTTGAAACATTGAAGCAAGTTTGGAAGAAAGTTTATACTCAGTGGTAAGAAAACTTACAGATTGCAAACAAAAAGCCATTCTGTTCTAAGGTCAAAGAAACCACAAAACAGCATTCAACATCCAACTACAGTTCAATGGTGTGTTACTTCTCTATTCATTTGAGGTTGCAGAACATAACCTTTTAATGGAACTTTCAATCTTTGCTAAGAGGGTCCAAAGACATGCCCTGTCCTTGCAATCCCAACATGGGTGGGGGAATGATCTGTTAGTGAATACTCAGTCGTATCTCCATTTTTCCTACTGCTTGAAGAACACTACCAATGCTTATTTCCCAACCATATTTTTCAGTCTGTTTTTTTAAGTACAATACCTCATTTTATAAGTGTTATGGTTAGCAGCTAAACTCATTTCTCGCTGTTTCGGCAAATGAACATAATTGTATAAAAACCTTAACAGCTAATGGGAGGTGTTTAGGTGCCTGTTTTTCCATTGACCTTTACGGAAATAGGTTGCTCACTCAGTGCAATTATCAGAGGCAGGCAGGTATGTGAACATTTCTTATGGTACCAGCTTTAAAAAAATAAAAATAAAAAAATGAGCCAAGTAATGCTTGAAGTCTTCCTTAATATACAAATATTACCAACACTCTCATCCAAAGCCCTACACTTCAATTTATAAAGATACCCCAAAACAGAACTCCTTTTCAGCAAACAGTCAGCAAATATGACATACAGACTAGAATACGACTCCCTCTGTTTTCCATAAAGAGGTAACCAGGAACTTTGATGCAAATGAAACCTGCCAGAAGTCCAACACTGAGCAAAAAAAAGGCCCTCTTCCAACAGTTGTAAACCAGATCACTTGGTGTTTTATAATGACAGAACAAAGAGAGAGAGAAGAAAGACATGAAAAACCAAGTAGGATCCAGAGAAAGATCAAAGTAATATTATTCTTGACTTAATGATCCTCCCTGTTAGAAATGCAGTCTAAACACCAAATAAGGAACATCTCTCTATAGTTGTCAAATGGAGATAGTTGGGGAACCATTAAAATGAAAGTCTGTATTAAAAATGAGTTATAAATAGGGGTATTAAAAGTTCATGGGGTTTTAATTAATCATATTACATCTAGTTAGTGTTTCAGCCTAGAGTCTTGTTGTCAGCATTAAGGACTATATGTAAATATACTTCAGCCTTGTTAATTTTGAGGGACTTTGTTCTAAATTAATGAGTAATTTTTTCTACCTGTTAACATCCAGACTTGAGACACAGAAAAACATCAAACAGAAGTAAATTTAGAAGACAGTAATCAAGGTGAAATAAATTGCTGCTGCAGTTAAATCTTCATGCACAAATAAAATAATTGTTGGATGTTACTCCTCCTCTGTAAGCTTAAAGACTATACAAACAAATCTTGCTTTACGGAGCAGCAGTTCTCAAAATTTCATTTGACGGATGTTGTATTACAATCAAAGTTCCTAAATACTACTTTTAAATGCTGAAACATCCTTCAACTGGAAATTAGCCTCTATAGCATTTTAGCACTAGTTATTTCTGCTGCAGATTAAGACAACCACAGCAATCAGTTACTCAAAGCTGTTCTCTTGAATTCCAGCATCCTTCTGAACACAAAATATACAACATATGTGCAACAAGTAAAGATATCAAGTGAATATTAAACAGGCATAACACAAAACATTGCCTTTGATGAACAGGAAAACTATATGCCCTAGTTCAGGGCGGCTAGAGCATTTGATATTTCCATTGAATCCAGCTAAACTTCAGGGCCTCTCAAAAATAAATTCCCTATCTGCATAGTCTAAGTATGCATCAAATAATGAAGCAAATTATTGGGAGTAATGTTTTATGAAACAAGGTAGAACACATTCAAAAGAAAAATTTATTAAAATTCAGTAAGTTCAACTTCTAATAGATCATAACATTAAAAAGAGGTGTTGTTTCCCAGATTGATGAATTTTACAATCCTACTGTTTTCATGAATATGGTTTGATTTTGGTTTTCTGGTGGTTTTTTTAAAAGAATCCTAAGCTGATAAGATTATAAAAACTAGAGCTCCTTCCTGCTTATACACTTCCAGATGCTTCAGATGTATAACCAGTTCTTATGTTGCAATGCAGCAGGATTATCTTCACAGCAAAGCACAAGTCCCTCACAGAGACGGGATAGGAACCTGGTGTACCTGGAACAGTTTCTAGCTTTATGCAATTTTAAGTAAGTAAGAAGAAAGCATTTAAGTATCCTGACTTCCTAGATGAAGACAGCATGGAAAACTACAGAACCACAGCATATGAATTTTAAACTGCTAAATAACTTCTGGCCCCACTATTTTACCTGACTGACATTTGTCAAAGCGATACCACTTTCTCAAAGATATGATTTCTGTGGGTTTCATGAAAGTCAGCTGCCTTACGGAAGAGGGACTTCAGTTAGTTCTGTCAAAACAAACATCCATTCCCCTCCAGACCTGAGGTTAGCTGACAGCCAGGCAAAACAAGCAGTTTCAAACCAAACACAGTATATGCAGCCTCCTCTAGGAGTCACCCAGTAGTGGAGCTGGGCATCCTGGGACAGCCAGGCTAAGCCCAGCAGGGACACTGGGGATGTGGAAAGGGAACATGAGAGTGTAAATTCCATGAATGGGAGTGCCAGAAAGAGGATAGAGAGACAAGGAATACATACAGATAGAATATCAGGTTTTTCAATACTGTTACACTATGACAGGCGAGCAGTACAAAGCACAGAGCTACTGACAGAAAAACCTCAAAGTTTCACTGCCATTAGAGGACACCAGAACTCTACTTCTGAAGAAATTCAGGTTAAAGCTCAAATCTGCTGAAAAGCTGTCTCTCTTCTCCCTCAAAACTACCAAAGAGAATTGTACTAGAATTTAATTTTGAATTATCTTGGTAACTGTACACGATTCTGCACTTCAAACATTTTATAACATATAAGTAATCCTTACAGCTCTACTTGAGATGTGAGCAAGTCTCACCTCTTCAAAACAGTTAAAAGACAAATTATGCAGCCTTGTGATTTCAGAATAAGTAAAATCAGTTCAGAAGATAGCAGATAGTCTTCACTCTAGTTTCTTCCTCTTCCTCTCCCCGAACAGCTAGCCTAAAGTTGCCAGGTGGAGAAGGTAGAGAGAAAGCTGTTTTTATGAACTCTGGAAAACATCTCCATCTTATTTTTTTCATGATACTAGTTTCATGAATACATTAAAGTGGATTGTCCAGTTGCAGTTTCACCGCTCTCTTTTATGTTTGATTCCTTTAGATTTCAAGTACTGTTCTCATTAGCATTGTCACGTCCATGGTCTTATTTAACAATCCAAGCTGACCCTGACAATTTCAAAAAGTAACATAAACATAACCACTTCAGAGGGCTGAGGGCTGCAAGGATCTTGGGCTGTCGGAGGAGCTGGTGAAAGCCATAGCAAATTGAACCCTACTTGCATATCCATCTATGACAAATGAGCATAGAGTACTTTATCAGTACCATGTTAGTACACATAATCTACACATAATCAGCTTTGTAACCATGGATGGGTCTATGCCATATGCAAGATATTCTGAACATTTTGTAATGCTTCCTACAAGTACACAAGGCTGCTGCATCAGAGAGAAAGTGCTTTTTTTTTTAAAAGGCAGAAGTGCTGCACAGTCTGAAATCAACCCCAGAATCACAAACGTCTGCTTTCTCTATGTTAGACTTCAGAAAGGGAAAACCTGGCATACTCTGTCTGAATCCATTACTAGCTTTCTTCAGGATACTAAATAAGAATCAGGAGAGGCTGCGCTGAGCCCTTACACAACCACAGGTCTTGTCACTAATGGGATGTTCTTGCACAGAAGCAAGCAATTTGATTTCCCTTGAGAAAGAAAGTTGCCCTTTCAAAGAGTCAGCAAAATAGCTGAGACGGGGTAAAAGACACACGTAACTAGCAAGTGTCTAGTCTTGTAGATGATTCTTTTCATAATCAGCTGGCATGTTCGTACCCAGGAAACAGTCAAGAATTTTCAAGTACTTTACCAAATTTTTAATACATCTCTTTTTTGGTTAAGGCATGGATTAATCCAGAATTCATTGACTAGAGATGATGATCTGAAAAAACTCAAATTTTCTTTAGATAAAGTCCATCCCTTAATTCTTAATTTTACATTATGTCCCTAATCTTTAAAGTATATTGAGGAATATAAGAACCTCTTATGAGAAGTTATCCTCAAAATAGACCATGATCTTTGTCAGAAACTTCTCACCATGTCAGCCACACAAGGTTTATAAAGCACCCACAATCTGTAAATCAACAGGAGAGACCATAGTTACTAAGTTTAATTTTATTACGCCTATCTAAAGCTAAAAGTGTTCTTTCCACCTTTATCTACTCCTGAATAACCTTTAAATACTAAATTTATTTCACATGGACTCCAGAACTGAAGAAACTGATGTCAACAAAACTCAAGTTACCCTTTGCTTCCTTGTTCAGCCCTCAAAACCAAGCTTGTTAGTTTTTTCTTCCCAATATAAAAAACATTTGTGTATCTACTAATTTCCCTTACTTTGGCAGAAACAAAAACTTAGATGGTCACTGCAGTTAATAAAACCCTGCCGGCTCTCATGGCTCTTCTAACTTGTGGCACTTTTTCTTCAGTCCTGTCAATTTGGTATCAGCAAAACCACGCCGGAGATGCTATCCTGTAGATCCCAGCTCCATAAAATAGCGTGGAGAGAAGTAATACACTTGCCTTTGAGATCCTTGCTTTGCCTATCACCTGCCAAACGCAAGCCCAAACAGACACCCCTTCTGGATCAAATACACTTGTGGAAGGGGCTCTCTTTCCTTGTCTGGAAAAATTAGTTCTTGCCTATTTGCTAGGGAAATAGTTTGAGGAGCATTCCTTACCAGGCCATGTTAAGGGCACCCATTTGTCTAATTTGTTGCCTGGGAAAGAAAAAAAATCCTTTTGAACAAATATAACTAAGCTAGCACAAAACTGATACATTTGCATATTATCTTGAGCTGCTTAAGGTGGAGAGCATGGGCCACCACCACTTGCAATCCCTGGAAAGCAGCAATGAGTAGGTGAGGAATGGGAGCTCCTAGACTCCTGCCTGAAGCTACAGCCACTGTGGAACAGTTACCATCCACATCAAGCAAGTTGCTCAGTCAACCCTGGCAGTGTTTCACTCCCACTGTGCAAGACTGCAAAAGACTACAGTAAAAGACTGAAGTGAAATCTTTGACAAATGCATGAGTTACCAGAACAGGGGATACTGTCATGACTTGCAGTCATTTTAAATCCACATTATTGAACAGTATAGGGTACCACCAGTGCACCACTGCCTCCTAGTTGGAGAGACATAATTTTATTTACCACATTCAATACTGCCTTCAAACTTTGATAAGATTAAGAAATACAGGTTAGAGAACTAAATAGCTCAAGCTAAGTGCATCTGCAACAGGAGTTAGTAATGGACGCAGTGAATGGGCACATATAATGTTATAATCAAAAGTGTACTTTTTAAATGCTCCGCCATTACCCATATACAAAGAGATGATAATGATAATCAGGTCTCAGCAGCATCCGACTCAACTCCAGGTGCCATGCTAAGCCACAAGCTTATGAATTTACTTCAGACACAAATTTTGACACCGTCACTTAGCGCGTTGCTAGCATGCAGCAATCCACTCTAAGGAAAGCCACTAAATACTCAAGGTGCAGCAGCTCACTGAACACAGCAGTAAACTAGGAGGGCACAAGCTGCCTACAGACAACTTGCTAGAAATCAAGGTGTTGGCCATGACTCTATGATCCAAGAGTTCATCATCTGTGCTACAAAGAGAATCACAAACACAGCTGAGCTAGGTCCTTTCTTTATCAAACAAATAGCGAAAGTACTCTCAGGAACAGTCAGTCCCATGACTGAGCCTTGTCTTAACAGCCCATGCATGGTGACCTTCAAGACACATGGCCTCTTAAACAAAGTGCTTCAAAGCTGAATGAAGCTTTTTTATTTTTATTGGACTACTTAAGGACTCCTAACTGAAAAAAAATATTAACATATTACTGCACTTTTGGCATAGTCAGAACAAAAAGGAAAGCCTTGGGATGGCTTCAGACACTTTTGGAAACACACAGATTTCCACTTTCAGGTCACCAGTTCAAAACGCAACTATAACGGCAAGCCATAAACACATCTGTTCTAGTATGACAGCCTTCCAAAATCTTAGATGCTTCGGTATTGTCAGATGGACCATGGAGCCGTTAAGCATGAACTGAGCAACTCCCTTGCTCTTGCAGGTGCATTTGTCCATGCCAAGGGATGAAAGCAAATCTGGCATCTGCACAACAGTTTCTACTGTTGTTAAGGTGCTGTCTTTTCCCCTCAATGTTTGCCAAGTGGGTAAATTCTAGCAATGCTAAACGAACACAGTGAAAACCAGAAACACATATGATTGCTCGGGAGTGAAATAGAAGTGATTGTTAAAAACTTGCTCTACAAGGCGCTTGGTTCCCTCTAAGTTTCAAAAGTCAGGACCACACAACGCATCAGAGTGAAAATAGCCTTGTGGATGTATCCCGCTCGAAGTGAGCTTCCCTCCCAGAGGGCAGGACTGGAGGCACACCCGGCTCCTCCAGACCCTTCCATGAGCCCGTACCCAGCTCGCAGCCGCGGCAAACTAACCTGCCGCTGGCCCAAGCTCCTGGCACAGGGTGCCCGAGTTGCGACACCCGTCTCCCGGTGACACAGTGCTCCCGGACGGTGCCCGTCCAGGCCCGCCCGCCCGCCCCGCTGCCGCGGACACGGCCAGCACCGCCGCGCCGGGACCCGGCGGGCCGAGCGGCCTCAGGGGACGAGGAGACATTCCCTCGCTGTCGCCCCCACCGCCGCGGCGTCCCGACGGTCCCTTCGCACCTCCCCCCCGCCCCGTCCGGCACTCACTGTTGCTCGACTTGAGGTCTCGGTGCAGGATGGGGACGATGGCCTCGTCGTGCAGGTACAGCATGCCGCGGGCGATCTGCACCGCCCAGTTCACCAGGATGTGCGGGGGGATGCGGCGGCCCCCGCGGGCGGCCGCGGCGCCGGGGGCGGCGGCCAGGGCCCTGTTGAGGGACCCGCCGCGGGCGAACTCCATGACGAGGCAGAGGTTGGGCTCCCGCAGGCAGACCCCGTGCAGGGCGATGATGTTGGGGTGCCGCAGCATGGAGAAGAGCTTGGCCTCCTGCCGCACGCTCTCCGCCGTGGCCGTGATGTCCTCGTCGGGGTCCTGCCGCGCCGCCTTCACGGCCACCTCGCGGCCCCGCCAGGTGGCCCGGTACACCTTGCCGAAGCCTCCCACGCCGATGATCTCCTGCAGCTCCAGGTGCTCGAAGTCGATCTCCGTCAGGCTGCCCGCAGGGTCCCCCCGCCCGCTGCCCCCCGCCGCCGCTCCGCCGCGGGGCTGGCGGGGCACGTAGTTGGCCGGGAAGATGCCGAGACGGTGGCGGATCTTCCCCG
>VWZG01001370.1:213172-377359 GCA_013396735.1 Grallaria varia
GGCGGTGGCGGCGGCGGGGAGCGGCCATGGTGTCGCCGGCGGCGCGGCTGGTGGGGCAGGGCGTGTGGGCGGCGCTGACCGGGGGCTGGTACCACGACCCGGAGCAGGGCGCCTTCACCAACAGCTGCCACCTCTATCTGTGGCTGTTCCTGCTGACGCTGCCCATGGCCCTGCACCTGGTGAGAGGGGCTGCGTGGGCGAGCAGGGCGGTGGGCGAGGGGGGAGCCTCCTGCAGGCAGCAGTGGCCAGGGCGGGCTGTGAAGTGACCCCTGGGGGGCTTGGAAATGAAGCGTACTGGGCTTTACCTGAGGATTTTGTGTCTAAGGTTAAGGGGGTGACTCCGCCGGGGTCGGACCCTGCGCCCTGCCGAAGGAGTTGGGTAGGGGTGCAGCGCCGGCCTCTGCAAGTGCAGGATGACCGTGCGGATGTTTTAGATACAGGTGGGGTTTTTTTCCAAGTCTGCCCCAGGCTTACCTGCTGGGAAGGGTAAATAAATGGGAAAATCCAAATACCACGTAATTAATACGCCTTGCTGAATGTCACTGGTGTATCACATGGCTTTTCGTGACAGGCAGCTGCCTTGGTGCTAAAATGTGAACTTTGCTAGTGAATAATAACTATTGTTTGTTTGCCGGACTTTAAAATTTATTTTCTCGAAAAGCTTGAGACTTTTAGATTTTTGTATGTTTTCCTAGTATATGAGAAAAGCTTAAAAGTATAGTTTGCTAGATCATCGCATCTATTCTTTGGTGTGTCTTTCAGTGATTACAGCTTAATGTTGCTTCTGTTGGAAGCAGTTTTCATCCATTTGGTTCTTAGAGTGACTCAACTAAATGCTTAACTAAGTTCTGTACAAGTTTTCTTTGATTGAATGAAATTTCGGAATAGGTCTCTTCACTCTACATGGTCCGATATTGGCCTGTTTTCAAAAGCAAAGAGCATTTATGAATCCCTCTGCAATCCCAGTGGAAAGCAAATCTTGTATTTTTAAACATAAATTGGTATGCTGTATTTTGTGGCATGGGTTGCAGTGAATTCCTGTAAGGATGGCTCCTGGAGGTAATGTATCAAGGTAACAATATGCTTTCTTCTGGTTGATAGTGTCTGTTTCCTATGCAAACCAGCAAGAGTCTTGCGTTGTAGGATGTGTTATCCAAGTTGTATGTGTGGTTAAAAAGGAAAACAAATTGAAGGTTAACTTTTTTCCTAGTTTATGTAAGTATGTATCTGAAAGGATGTGTATTTCCTGGTGGGAAACTTCAGAACTAATGGAAGAAGGCATGTAGATCTGCACAAAAGAGCACTGGAGTGTAGTCAGAGCTAAGGTAAAAACAGGGCATTATTTAGAGGGAAGGGGAGAAAAACATAACTTAGCTACTGAACTCGCTTGGATGTCATCTTTGCCTATCTAGATGAACTTGCTTTTTCTGCAGAGTGGCTGACTTTCTGATGAATCATCTGGTTAAATGCAGGACTTGTGTTCTTGAGCTAAGGTATTGCTCTGGGAATTCTTTGTCCTTGATAAGAATAATGCATTTATTATGTTGGCTGCTTGAGAGTAATTATGTCCTTAAGTGTTTACTTGTTTTTAAATGGCTTGTTTTTAAGGCTTTGTAAACTATGCAAGACAGCTATTCTTGCCACTTAGAATCTTGAACTTGCTCTTTAGCTAAAGGTTTTCTTTGGGGGGTTTTGTTTATAATTTAAGTAATGTTTGGGGTAATATTTATGTTGCATACTTGACAGCAATAATTTTGGATTCAGCTAAAACAGTCATTGATGTTTTTTGGGCAAAGTCAAAACAAATCAGAGTACTACTTTTTAAATTTTTCTTTTCCTTGGGATAATCTTACACTTTTGTCAAAATCAGAAAGTCTCTGAAACATTTTGATTTGAATCAAATAGCAAAACTCATCCATCTGTTTTTAGATTTTTCGCTCTGGCTCAGCAGAGGCGTGCTGACAGTAGCATCGAGAAGCTTAAAATATCAAGTTGTTTCTGTTGTGTGGATCGAGGATTTCTTTTTCTAGCTTTGTCAGCATAACTTACATTGGTACTAAGGATTCCTTTTTTTAGCTTCCCTGCCCATGGAAATACAGATCTGTGTTTTCATCTCTTTCTTTTCTTTCTCATTTCTCATTTGTACATTAAAAATGTGCATTGGATATTATTTGAAGCATCATCACTGTTAAAATCACCTCTCAAAAATTATAATGAGATCTCTTCTAACCCTGCCGCATCAACTCTCATAGTAAATTAAGAACTGAAGTGATCTCATTCCATCAGACAGTTCAGGGTTCCTAGGTATTTGCACATGAAAATAGTGGTAATTATTAGTGTTCAGCCACTGGGCTGAATTCAGACCCTGTAAAACACCGGTGACACAGAGATGGAACTTTGGGAAATGCTTGTACTCTAGCTTATTTTACAAGCCCCAAGAGAAAGTGCATCTGTGTTTGGGTGAGTTCCTGGAATGGCACACTGAGTGTTTCTTTTGCCTTTTGTTGGACAGGAAACCCTTGAACTCAGTGGGTTGTTACATCTTCTGTATTGGATCTTCAAATCATGCTGTGATAGGAGAAGTACAACATGGCAGTATAAGGGTGTGGGCACATAAATTACTCAGAGGTAAACTGTAATAAAACTTGCAGTGTGTCAGCTGCTTCCAGTCCCACATGGCCACATTTTACCCCACTCTATCTCTCTCTAAAAGTTATCTGTATGTATAAATATATCTCTGCAGCAGAGAAGTAGGCTACGCTGTACATAGTGTATTTATTGTGTGATAGGATGCACGCTTAGAACTGAATATACACCCCTGGAATGTTGTTTGCTACCTACTTTCCCATGTTTTATACTGCCTGACAGTTGGACATCTCTTAGTACTGATTCACATTAATTAACTTATAAATATTTATGGCCCCAGTGTTGTATCTCCCACTCATATCTCTGCAAGCCTGATGGTAGTGGCTGACTGCATATTTGTTTGGTGGCTCCCTCATTTGTGTTCTGTAGCACACCATGACAGTGAGGCCCAGATGCAGCACTTTAGGTCCCTGAGGGACTCAAACATTGGGTGGGATGCATCTGGGTCTAACCGGCTCATTATTCAGCCCAATTTACAAGGTGTGGTATTTAGTTCAAAGGCTGCACGCCCTTATATTGGAAAGTATTTGCCTCAGCCACCTCTACCTTTGTGCTACTGAAGTAATGTGAGTAGGCCCATGAAGGAAAACGTGACTGTTCCTTTGGGAACAACCTCTGAGCAGGCAGAAGCCCCAAGGAAAGGTGCTCTGTATACGATCATGTCAGCTCTGGTATGTTTGCAGTAGTAAGTTGGGCCACATTTGGAACACACTGGCCTTGCGTTTCTGTCTGTGACCCCACGCTATTCTGGTGCAGGGTACAACAACAGAAGCTACTGGAAAACAAAAAGTACATTATGGTGGAGTTTTTAATTGGGCAAGAGCAAAGAAGACTAGGGCGACGGCTTCCACAGAAACCTGTGGGAAGTCATGAAGCCTGCTTTCTAATGAATTTGTATTTGAGGATTTTTTTTTTTTTTCTAGCTTCTAATAAGATGTCAGCTCAGTTGAAGCTTTTTCTGTCACTGGGTTGGCATCAAAAGGTCAGAGAGCTATGTGGGTTCCTCTCATTAAAGGAGGAGATACCCTACTGTGACCTTGTCCCAGTGGGGTGTATTCTCTCAAAGTTTGCTGAATAACTTTTTAATTCTTTGGCTACTTTCAGCTGAGGGGATGGAGAGGGATGATGAATACACAGACATATGGTGTGATTATAAAACCTCATTTCCATAGTAAACCAAGCTAATTATAACTATAGTGCGTCACAAGTGACTCTTATCTAATTCCTCAGTGGTCTATAACTTAGTTCCTCCTTAGCACAAGTGGATTTGATGTTTTTACCTGTTTGTACCTGGGAACACTAACTGCAGTCATGCAAGAGGCCTCATTTCAGAAAATTGAAGTCTTTTCATTGTCAGCTTCATCTTTCTCCTAATTCCTCATGTGGGCAGGGAGCAACCTGCTGGCTTGTACTGCCCAGCTTGCCCTAAGATTCAGAATGTTAAGGATGCAGTGGCGTTGTTGTGCATCGACAGACTTGGTGTTGTGAGCATGCATGGTGTGTATGTGGATAAAGCACTGCATATGGGCAGGGAGACCGTAGGCTGGCTCAGGGCATGGCTCTGGTAGGTCTGGTCACAAGGAAGGGATGAGAACATGCAGCACTCAGCATTTGCTAAAACTGGCCCTCTTTTCCACTTAGAAATGTTGGAGCTTCCTTTGAGTCTCTCTTGGAGCATGCTGGATGCACACAAAGACTGCACTGCTGAAAGTCTATTTTTGTTGTGTCCTCTTGACATTAGTCATGTAATATTTATTAAGCTTTATGAATGTCACCTATAAAGCACTTCTTTTCTAGTGGATCATTCTGAGCTGTTATTTAATAACAATCAGTCGATCTGTGCCTTTTAGTGTATAGTTGAAGAGATTCCTTAGAAGGTGAACAAATCTCTCTTAAACAAGTTATTAGAGATAATTGGCTACCTTTCTTTGTGAAACCAAGCAATTTCTAACTTGTTTTGCAAAAACATTAGTCATAAACCACAAATTCTTCAACTCATCCACCAAACCTTGTACCTCGAGAACATGACCTTGCAAGTGGATCCTCTTTCTGGCCCAGATTCACTAAATGACTGTATATACACAGTACCATGAAGTACTCGGAACAGACTAAGCCTCAACTTGTGGAAAGTCATGTCTGTCATATTAGGGATCACTGGTAATACCTACATCCTCAATAGCTTCTCCACTTTCGTGCAGTAGATTCTTTATGTCTGAATCAGAATAGTCATAAAAAAGGATTTGCTTGAAAATTTTCACATGTACATCTTGAGAGTATAAAGTCCCACCAAGCCAAAAGCAGCACCAGAATAGCAACCCACTTGCTTGTAGCAACACAGAAAGTATTGAACTTATTAATTTCAACATCAAGATAAATGCAGCGACTTGTTTTAAAGATGAAGTAAGTGTGCCTTTTTCCCTTCCCATTACCTGTGTGGTCAGTGTAATATATTTATGAATCTGAAAAAAACGATAAATTTAGTACCAAAGTCAAGTCCATTCTGAAAAATTAACTTCAGTGGGCTTTTAGCAGATCCTGAGTATTGAAAATCTTCCTTTTTGGTTTTTGTTTATTTGTTTGTGGGTTGGGTTTTTGTTGTTGCTGTTGTGCAGGGATATAGTGAAGATCTGTTTAAAAAACCTAAAACTTGAGGAGAGATTGAACTCGTTGTGAGATTGCAGATCTGTGATGACAACGCATAAGGGTGTTCTATGACTATAATGACTAACTTTGGTGCTTCAATTATAACTGCGAGTGTCCATTGCTATGATTTGCCCTTTACTGTAAGGAAGCATTTGTATATAAAAATGTCATGTCTGTGAGAACTTTACAGACTATAGTTGAACTGTAATTAATTTTAAGGACTAAGAACTATGGTGCCCATTGCAGATGAGCAAACAGATCACAGACAACTGGAAATTGACAATTATGTGCTTTAGAAAGAGAATTCCAAGAGGTTGTGTCGTGGTTTAACCCTAGCTGGCAACTAAGCACGCCGCAGCCAATCACTCACTTCTCCAGCCTAAGCCAGGGCAGGCTGCCTCTCCAAATGCATTTTATTCATTTGTTTTGACTAGTCCTGACTAATTACTTTAAATTCTTCAGTCATTAAGATACTTGGGAACATGTTGTGCGGTGTTACAAAAAGGACATCAGACTACAGGATTTTACTGTTGAGTCATAACTGAGATACAGGGGAAGATGAAAAAATGTTTCTACATTCTACAGGCATTACCTGTTAGTAGATAACTAATGTTTCATTTTTTGTCTCTATTTTCTTAAGTTCATAATTTAGGGAAGGCTGCAGCTACATTAATATGGGAATGCAGTATTTTAAAAAGTTTTACCAAGTTTGTCAACTGTGAGATTTTACTGATTTTTGATTATAAATAATATCCACAACTAATCAAAAAAAAAAAGAATAGAGCTTGTGAAATGATTTGACATTTGAAGAAACTCTTAGACCTTTTTTTATGAGGAGAACTCAGTCTATACAGTGTATTTAAAAGTTTTAGCAGCATCTTCTTCAGGCAAACTGTTATCATTGTCTTTATAATTTCTTTCTGTAGGCTTTTCCAGCAAATGCAGTTACAGTTTTTGTGTACTGCAGCTTGGTGACAGTGTTCTTCACGGTAATAAAGGTAATCAGCTACCGTTTGCACCTTATGTTTGATAAAGGCGAAGTAGTTCAACAGAAGCTCTCAAGACAAAATGGAAGGCTACGTAAAGAGGTTCAAAAAGGAGAACCTGTTCAGTCCTCAAATTGTAGGTAAGCTTTTCACTGCATTGTTGGCACATTCTGTAAAATGGATGGGTTTGCACTATGGTTCTGTGTAGCAGAAATGTTTTTGACTGCATGGAAACTCCTTACAGTTGTGCGAAGAATGGCACTTTTAAAAACCTGCTTAGTGCTTTTATATTCAGTGGCTGAAGCATGCTCCTGATGAAGCAGGCAGAGCTGCGCCTAATTCAGAGGAGGAGCGGCAGCTGGGCACCATGAAATCAATAAGAAGAGACACATACTAGAGGTTCTAAAAGATCCTGGAGAAAACCTGGAAGAAGTTTTCAGGGGAAGCCTCAAATGCTTGCTCTTTCCTCTTCCTACTGTGCTTGCCTGCTGGGAAGAGGCGAGGAAGTGGCATGCATTTGTTGGCAAAGGAAGTGCTTCAATATTTTGCAGGCTTTGGAAGCCTGAGTTCATGTTGCTTTTGTGTGCTTGCGGTAACTTCTCTCTCTGATCACACCTGGACGTGCTAATTGCTTTTCCCCCTCATGTTTTATTGTGACTGCTTGTGATGCTTCTGTGGTTCTGTTTACAAGGAAAGCTACTATCACTTCTATTTCTCTCTCTGCTGAGGAGCCAAGTACCATTTGTTTTTACTACAGATAATCAATCAGGCTGCTTTCAGGTTGCAACAGTATTAAAGGTAAAAGTAGTAGTGGGCTGAAGACTACTACTGGCATTTTCCAGATTTGTGTTTAGGTAGAATGTTCTACTGTCCACTCTCTGGAATGAATGCAGTCCTCTCCTGCTGGTCTTTCAAGCCTGAGTCATTCGAAACAAATGAAGCTGTCAAATGGCTTCCAGTGATCCCAAGTGTTACAATAGATGTAAAAAATGCTGAAATAAGGTACATCCAATAGTGACAGCAGCACAGAAATGTCCAAACAAAGCTTAAACTTGAGTAGCTTTGTTAAAACTGCCAGTTAAGCTTCAACAGAGAGCTCTGTATAAAAGAACTTACTTAGAGTATGTTTTTTGGTGTATTTGCAGTTGCTACTGCTAGCTGTGTGCCAGCTAAGTAGTATCAAGATTGTTTATGTACCTTTGTGCTCCTGCTCTTTGGTATCTCTACACATGCACATCTGTGTTATGCTCCTGACAGTTATATTGCTGGGAGTGTCAACATCTGACTGCACTGAGACTTTTCTGAGAAATGCTTCCTATGTGTTCCACTAATGACACAGGGTTTTGATTTTACCTGGGCTTATGCCTTTTAGTCTCTGTTTTGACTAAGGAGTAGAGGTAGAGTCACATAAAACTTGCACGTTAATAAAAATGACTATTCCTCATAGGGTGATTTTTGAATGCACATCAACCTCTTATTTATACTTTATCAGAAAATAAATAACTATTATTTTGACTAGATGGATAATTTTTTAAGCAGATCCTGGTGGTTGGCAGGTTGGTTAAACAAGTTTTTGAAGCCAGTTTACTATGAAAAAGATAATGCTGGAAAGATGATTAAGATCCCCCAATAAATAATTCTATAGCTTATATACAGCTGTAGGGTTTAAAAGAAAAAAAAAAGCTTTTGGTGAAATAAACCAACCCCATGAACAAACAGAAAAGCCCAGTACCCCACTTTTTGACATTTCACTATAGTGTTTTTTTTTTGGTTGGTTGGTTTTTTTGTTTGGTTGGGTTTTTTTGGGTTTTGTTTTNAATTTTTTTATATTGTGCCCAGGAAAAAGAACATTTGTAAGTTCTCAGTAGTAAGTGTTGTTCCGAAAATACAACATACTTACTTATATCTATCGAAAAGCTAGTAGAAAATGTCTATAAGAGGAGTCAGTGGATAGCTTAATGCACCGCCAAAGAAAGTGATCAACAAATCTTATAATAACAAATCTTATAACTTCCTTGTAACATTTGAGATTAGTAATGGATGTTTTCTTTGCCTAAATCAGAGCAAAAACTTTTTTTTTTGTGGTCTAAAGAGTATATTAACATACATTGTGTTGCATTTCAAGTAGTTGTTTTATGGGAGGCTTGTAAATAAACAGGCAGTTAGATAATTACTGTGTACACAAGGACATAAAAAGCAAAAATTGTGAAAGGAGTAGCATTGGATTGTTATATGAGAAGCCCCATACAGTCTTTTTGTGCCAATAAATCTGTGTGTGTGTGTCAGGCAGGCTAAATGACATTAAATATGCATAGGGAGTTTGAAGAGATGCCATTGTATTTCTCACAGCTCTACTTCTGATAACACCACAATCATTTTATATTGAGGGATTTTTATTCATTTATTTTTATCAAGTTGTCTTGGTGAGAAAGGATGTGCAAAAAGGGGTTACAGCGTTTTTACAGGCCGGTACTTTTATAATTGGAAGGGCAAGAAGTGCTTTCACTTCACTGTGGTGTGCTACTTCTTCCTATTCTGTTATTATTCCTTAGCTACTTCCCAAAACACACTGTGATCCACCGGGGTAAGAAGCATTGCTTTATTTTCCATTTGCTTCCTTTTCAGCAATAACACGGGGGATAATGTCATCGTTGAGACCAGCCGAAATGACTCTACCCAAACAATTCATGACAGTTCAAGGGTAGAGGCTCTGCACTCGCAGAGCTCACCTGGAGCAATGGTTAGTATGTGGTTTTCTGTGATAGTGTCTCCACTTTGTGCTTACCACACAGAGTTTTGTAATGCCGGGTACTGATTGCTTGGTCTGCCCGAAGGAGTAAGGGTCGTTCCGTGGATCTACTAAGTATACAACTGCTGTCAGTCAGTCTAGTCCTAAAGGTTTGAGTTTGCAGAGCTGAAAGTGGTATGCATAATTCTGCCTTTGCTAGGAGGGATCTGTCTGCTCTAGAAATAGCAAATGGCCTATGTTAATCTTGCCAAAAGCAACTAGTTTTTGTGGCTGCTTTGAGAGAAGGGAGAGGTTAATGCACTCAAAACAGCCTCTCGTTGCCTCTGAAGGGATCTGCTCCTGGAGCATTAATAATTTGGTTTCGTGTGACTAGATTTATGCATATAAAATGCACAAAACACATCTCTTTGAGTATTTAAACAAAGCATAAAAAACATTTGAATCTGGAAGATGTCTACAGGAGTTTAAAAGTATATGCATGTGCATTCCATGCCATTGCTGTGCTTTCTAAATTAGTAGTGTATGAAGTGGTGAAGGGGATGTATGTAAAAGTTTTTAAAGAAAACAATAGAAAAACCTCATGATAAGATTGAAGAGTTATGTATTGAAAAAACTGAGAAACAGAATAATGCTGTCTGTTTAATCTTAAGATACTCCCTATGTTTACTGTGATTAAATGTTTAATTATGTGATCCCATGCTATTTTTTTCTACAGGACTCCTGCCTCAGTCAGTGCAGAGGATGGTTAGTGATTTCTGAATAAGTGGCTATTTGATACTTCATTCTGTCTTCATATCTTCTACCCACCTCCCCCTTATTCCTATTTACTACAAATTATTCAAATCTTGGTCTGAAATCAGAACTATTTCCTTATTTCCTGGAGTGTTTTTACCCTTTTGTAGCATCTGTATGATTCACAGACATGAAGAGTTGTTTTGAATTTTTTTTATGACGTAAAATATTTTTTCGTCTTGTTTCTGTCCTAGTCTGGTATTTGTCCATTCTGCAATCCTGTTTCTTCTTGGGATTCTCATCCTATTCTCCCACTTCGAACATGTGGGTTGCATCTTGTCAAATGAAGTCTCCTGTTCTTGCTGGCAGGATTCCATCAAGAAATTTTAGAAAAAAATTATTAATTCCTCTTGGGTTTGGTGCCTGTTAGTCACAAGAGTGCCACATTAATTTTTCCCAAATGCTCTAATTTCTCATTATGCACTAGGCTGTTGAATTTAGACTGCTCTGGAGTACTGTGTTTAGTTTTGAGCTCCCCAGTTATTTCCCGTGGACATTGACCTGCTGATGAGAAATCAGCAGAGGCCACCACGGTGACTGAGGAATGAGGTGCATGATGTATGAGGACAGGCAGATGGGATGTTTTAGCCTTTGTAAAGCTAAAACCTTCTGTAAGACTAGAATAAGAGCTTACTGCTGTCTTCAGCTTTCTAATGGTAAGATACACAGAAGATTGAGCACACTCTTCTCAGAGGTGCCCACCCAGAGACAGGTTAAGAAATGGTAGCTGCAACTTGCAGCCATGGTAAGCTACAATTTGATCAATTAGATTTAATGTCTTTTGTGTGTGCTTGTTTTGCTTTTTAGTTTGTTTTTTTTCCTCTACCGAGAAAGTGGTCAAATACTGGAAGAGGTTTTCCAGAGAAGTTGTGAAATCTCTGTCTTTGGAGGTTTTCAAGGCTCTGTTGGAGATGGCCCTGAGCAACCTGCTCAAACTGTACCTGCTTTGAGTGTGTGTGTATAGCGCAGGGGATTTGGACTAAATGACCTCCAAAGCTTTCTTGGAATCTAAATGATTCTATAATAATTTAATGCCCCTGTCCTCTAGTTTTCATTTGAGAAATTGTTCCCAAGGGCTAGACACCAAACTTTTCATTCTAGTGCTTTGGGAACACATAGCTGGAAAAGGGAAAAAAATAACACATTCTATTCCTTAATGATTAAAAAAAATGTATCTGGATTAGACACTGCAAAAACGCTTCTGTTAAAAGAAAAACAGATCTTTCTTTTCCTTCCCCTTCTCAAACATCACACACAATTGCACTGATGCAATTCGGAGCATGACTGTTCTATAACCATCTCCCTCACCCACCTCTTGCATTTTGTGAAAGGTACATGTTCAAATTTCAGTGATGCTAAGCACCTTACTAATGCTGTAATTAACCTTTGGTTAGATAGCTATTGCGATGATAGTTGTTGTTTTTTTTTTTTTTCCCAGCAGAATGTAATAAATGCCCATGCTAATCTTGTATGTTTCTTTTTATTTTTTCAGGATCTGCCAACACGGGAAACTATTGAAGATCTTAGAGGTATCTTAAAGGCTTTGTAAATCCCTTTAACCCATTGTTCACTCATTGCTTGACACAAAAAGTGTCAAAATGGCACAGAGGACCCCATGGCAGGTTCTGTTGTGCCTCCTCTTAGGAGAAGAATTGAAGAGCTCAAGAGAACAAAATCTCAAAGGAATTCTAACAGACTAAGCTTTCTCAGCTGTCAGCCAAGCTGTTTGGGATGCAGCCTTTTGATAAGCATGCAAGTAGCTCTCCCTGTTTCGATAAACGGAGATGAAAGAGCCTTGCTCTCACATTCTTGGGAAGCTCTGTCTTTCTCTAAAGCACTAAACTAGGAAGCTAACTCTTGGATGGCATCTTAGAGCCCTTAAATATCTTTTCACTGTAGACTTCTGTTTCAGTTGTTGAGCTTTCGCTCTGTAGTGTGTACTCCAGCACATCTTGCTTTGCCTACAGCTCCCGTGCCTGTGATATCTGAATATTTTAGTTTATCTCCTTTTTGTTAAGGCTGATCACCATATCCTATGTGAGTGTTCAGTGATTGGAGAAAGAGATGCAGCAAGCCTGCAGCATTGACTTATTCTTTCTTTCATCTCTCCCTAAGTGGGAATAGTTCTGTAAAACATTTTGGTTTTGATACTAGCTGCTTCTTGAGCTATTTTGATTATTTAAATTAAATAGACATGCTGCTGCCCTTGTCCTGACCTAGAATGGTCCCAGCTTGCTGCATAGTATTTTACCTGTAGCTAACAAAAAAACTCCTTACTTAGGAACTGCTTTAGTCATCTATATCCTCTGTGCTTTCTTTGCTCTGGATCAGATTTTGCTAGCTAAAGATCATACTTCACTTATGTATAGTGTTCATGCTTGTGAAAACTAACTTCCATATATTTTTTTTCTTAGGTGTTATGGTATTAGAAGACCAGGTTTCACCACCAGTTTCATCTACCTCACCCTGTATCAAAGCAGATACATTACCTGTTTATACAACCTCCACTTCAGGTGCCACCACATCAGCAATAGTGACAAAACCAGCTGCTATGGAAACGCTTTCTGGTAATGGAATAAATGAAAAAGGAGGGAATGAGCAGCCATGTGGACAGCATGGATCCCAAGATATTCTTTTGGACAGAGATGTAGCTAAAAACTTCTCCAATATTTCTTCATCACAAGGTGATATTTTAAGGACTGGAGTTTCTTCAGAACCATGGGACAGTGAAAATTCAGCTGTTTCAGACCATTTGAGTAATCCTAAAAGCTACAAAAGAGAGAAATTGCCAGATGGATCACCACAGACAGGCTTTACCAGTAACTGCCCACAGTGCAATGCCATTGCAACCAAAGATCACGAGCACATGGAAAGTTCTTACAATGCTGGTAATACCCATGAGGACCTTGATTGCTCAGGCAGCGAGACTGCTGTTGCAGTTGTGGACAACTCACTGCCTGGAGACCAGCTGTGTGAGCCCATTAAAATTGTCATTACAATGAACACTACACCGAACACCACCCTCAGTGACCTACCAGGCTCTGTCCATTTAAATGCTCTGGAAAGTGAGAGAACAAGCTCAGCCCTTGACTCTGGTCTAGTTAGAGCAAGTTGGCGAAGCCAGCAAACTAATGAACAGCTCAGAATCCCTGTTATCACTGTTGACCTGTCCGATGATGGTAAAGGTAAGGCTGGCCCAGAAGTCAGTGAAAGTGAAAGAACTACGGAAATGTTAAGGGCAGAGCTATCATCCAACCAGTGCTCTGGCTATGAATCAGGTGATGCAGTAAAGGAGCACAGTAACCCAGCAAATACACCTTTAGAAACTAACACTTGTTCAGATCCAAATCAGGAAAATGCTTCGGAAAATGTCCAGACTGTAGCTTTAACTTCTAAGGAAGACCTGCATAACCTGGACCCGCAGTCCTGTAGAACTGCTCATGAGAAGAGGCACATGCGGGTATTGAGTGTAGACAGTGGGACAGATGTGCTTTTAAGTAAGAACTTTGTGGAGGTGTCTGACAAAGAAAAGACCTTACCAACTTCTAAATCGGATCTAGAAGCTAAAGAAGGGCAGATGCCCAATGAATCTAATTTTCTAGAATTTGTCTCCCTCTTGGAATCCATTAATACCTCAAAAATGAAGACATCTAATCAACCCAGTGTCAAAACGGAGATGACAAAGGAAAATGGGCTTGTTGGAGGTATTATGAATGTTTTACAATTCTTTTGGAATAAAGATGTTGTGACTAGTTAGATTATAGCAGCTTAGTTGGACATCTGCAGTAGGGCGAGTTCCCAGAGGAAGACTAGTTTTGCTAATAGGGCCAGGGTAGAGCTGGACTTGGTGGGACACAGTGATTTAGTGAAAGTGTAATAGTGTCAGCTGCAGTTCTTTCATATTTTTATTTTCTTAAAGGTTTTCCTTTGGGAAACCTAATGATAACCTTAGTAGGTGTCCAGTATGTATCTAGAGTTCTGTATTAGATTGGTATGCCTGGACTGATGACATACACATTTTTCCGAGATCTTTTTGGTATAGGTATAACATTATACCTACCCTTGCCCGTCTTACAAGATGCATGTTGAAGAGTTGTCTGTGTGCGCCTCTAAGTATGTAGAAAGCTGGAATTATCACTGGTGTTTTACACATATGTGCATTCATGTACGTATTCCCAAATTTCCTGCATGGCTGTGGGTTGACTTATAACTGAAAAAAACCCAGAAAGGGCAATTCATGTATTTATTTTCAATAGGGAAGAGTTTTGGTTTTCAGTTACTTAAAATATTTGGAGTTTAAGGAGAAAAGTTTGGTAGATGTTTTCAATGAAAGCCACCAGTATTTTAATGAAAAATAGTATATTCCCATGCAAGTTGCCAATTAATCAAAAGGGCTTTACTTTAAAACATAGAAAAATTTCAAATCAGCTAATTAAAAAGCCTATACACAGTAAAATTTATAACTAGTATAGAAATACTTGGTTTTAATCAGCATTCTCATTGCTGTCACTGAACTCTATGACCCTTTTCTGTTAGGAAGGACTATTTTTGTAGTGTGTCTAACAGCTCTCTAGGCAAAATTAGTAGGGCCGTTTGATGAGGATGTGAGATACAGTGCAGTGACGGTAATGCAACCTCAGGGTACTTGCCAAGTGATCAGCATGATCACTTTAGAAGATCTGGGCCAAAGTGAAATAAGACAACATGTACCTTCCTCTTCTCCAAGGTGTTTGATTTACCTTAGGTCCTATAATCTATTTTAAGACAGCCTAGTTTGTGTGGGAGGGAAGAAATTTAATGGTGCCCAGAAGAACAGCTTGGCACTCCTATTTTACCTGCTCCCTCATCTCATTCCTGCAAGAACCTTCCGTTACATGAAAAATGGATAGCTGACTTAAAAGTTTGTCAGCTTTTTAAAAAACTAATGTGAAATCTGTACTTTCATCTTGTTGAAAAAAATATGTAGATTTCTCTTCCCAGTGTGTCATTTTCTTATAGATTTCATTTACCTTTCACTTTGCCTTTCCTAAAGCCTGTCCTCATGTCTGTCCTGTCCAATGCATTAGACCCTTACCTTGTTCCATCTTTCATTTGTGTCCATTTTTCTTCCACTTTGTATTTCTCTTTCTGTGCTTTTTTTTCTCTGTTCATACCTTCTTAGTTTAGCCACACCCCTTGTGTGCATTGTCCTTATTTGCCTTCCACTTCATATTGATTCTCTTTCATCTTTCCCTCTGTTCTTCCTAGCAATCCCCACTGTTGCTTTCTTCAGCTTTTCCACTCTGTTCAGCCTGCCTAAAACTGTTGCCTCCCCACAGCCTGCGTTCAGTTCTCCTGTACTCACCCTCCTCTCCATGCCTCAGTCAGGTTTTGCTCCTCCTGAACCTGCTGCCTCTCTTGTGGTCTATCTTACCCATCTCTCCCGCCTTCTTAGACTGTTTATTCTTCAGAGCAGTTTCTCTCCTGCTCTGTCGAGTTTGTCAGCCTGCCTAGGTGACTCCAGTCTATGCTCTGTGGTTGCCCAACATGTATGCTGAGCAAGCCCTGCTTCTCAGCAGAGCCTGCTGAATGCAGAGAGCCTGCTGGGTCCCCAGGGTGCAGGGTCACCTCTATGTGCAGCAGCATGCAGCAGTATGAGGGCTGTAGCAAGTAGATTGTGTTTTTTTGTTTGTGTTCCTCCATCATAAAAAAGGACCATTTGCGCAATAATTTTACTTCTGTGTGATGTGACTTAGCTATAAAATGATAAAAATTTCAGAGATAAGTTTAGAAAAAAATAAAGTGTGCAGCTAATCTGGAAAGGGTTTTCAGACATGTACCCTCAGATACTATGAACAGGCAAGATTACTGTATAAAAGAAAGCAATGAGTGATCAAAATAAGTCAGAGTCAGATTCCATTGTAACCAAAAAAACTCAACCCCAAACCTCAAACTTTACTAATATATCTGTAGTTATTGTGCTTTAGATCTGGCAAACAAGATTCTTCTTTTTGAATGTGTGGTCCTGAGGAAACAGAATTATTCTGCTCTTCCCTTAACCCAAGCTCTTACTTAGTGACTTGAACTGAATTTCACAGAATCAGAGAATGGTTTGGACTGGAAGAGACCTTAAAGATTATCTAGTTCCAAACCCCTGCCATGGGCAGGAACACCATCTACTCCGGCAGGGTGCTCAAAGTCCTTTTCAATCTGGCCTTGAACACTTCCAAGGATGGCACAGCTTCTCTGGGCAGCCTGTTCCAGTGTCTCACCACCCTTGCAGTAAATAATTTATTCCTAACATCTAATCTAAATCTTCCTACTTCCCTATTTTGCTAAATCTATACTTTTGTGGGATGGTGCAGTTGAGCTGCATACATGTATAATTAGGCATCCCTGCTTGTTTCCAGTGTGGGCCCTGCAAGTGTCACCCTGGAACAGGAGCAGGACTGGGAAGGAGGTGCCCTGCAGAAGCAGGGATGGTGGCTGTGGCTCCTGCACCTTGGACTGGTGCTGTGGGAAAAAGGAGATTCAATCTGAACTCCCTGAGCTTGGAGGAGGTAGTTCAAAGGCAGTTATTTTTAAGAGCAAGTAGGCTTTGTTTTCTAGCCTAGTCAGAACGTGCTGTTTGCTAAAATAAATTACTGTCATTACTAGGAGCCTCCCCACAGCAAGGCTGAATTTGAGGAATGAGAAAGCCTTTAATTTGTTTATAACTTTGCCATTGCAAATATGCTTTAACAAAAGAGCATCTTGGAACAGATCTGAATAAACATTATTCCCACATTAGAGTGGTTGTTCAAAAAAAAAAAAAGTGTGTGAATACAGAAAAAGTCAAGCGTGCAGCAGTTGTTTTGAGGGAGGAGGGTAGTTCTGTTTGTTTTTTTCTTCTTTTAACCTTGCAAACTGTCTATTTGGCAAAAGCTAAAAATATAACTCTGGTCCAAATGAGCATGAAATGCACCTCACAAAGGTGTTTATTATGCAATGGGAGAAACTTGGCAAATTCCTGGAAAGCTGGTTACTCAGAGCTGTGCGCAAGAAAGTTGATGTTTTGCATAATTTGAAGAAAGCTGGGGACAGAAGAGTCTTGCAAGGGAGTGAATGTCATGGATGGGTCTTTGTTGTGGGTGGTCCCCTCACAGAATTTGTGAGTTCTTTGGAAATAGAAAAGTTGCTGTCCTGACCATGTAAGCCTTTGCCATAGACAGCTTGGTAAAATCAGTACAAGAAAATTGAAATCTTGCTTTATACCACTAAGGGTGCCAGATTTAATGGATTAAAATATAGGACATAAAAGCTCTAAGAGCTGTTCTATAGCCACTCCACATCTTCTAAATTGTGAGAAAGTAGCGCTGATACTATTGCTAAAAATGGCTTTCATACCAGTGTCCTTTCAGTTTTGCGTCCAACTTGTACCACCCACGTAATGAAAGTGTATTGAAGGGCAACTGCAAGTTTTCTTCAGTTTTTGAGAAGTGTGAGGAAAGCTGGGTTTATGGCCTGTTCTGGGTCCCTATCATGTGTCTCGAGCTAAGTGAGAGCATTCTGCATCAGACTTAGGCGGGGCAAAATCTCCTATATGTCCCCTCTGGCACAGCTGGCTTGTAATCTAGGACAGGCAATATTATCAGCAGGGAACAAAGCCTGCCATGGGAGTGGTGGGGACTGGGGTGGGAGAAACTAAACCAGGACTGCATGACCTGAATTTAGATGTTTTGCAGGCTTGTTTTAGAAAAGGTACTCATCATTCTGGGCAGAGCATAAACCACAACCTCGAGTGAGTTGTTCTGAATTGCAAGCAATTACCCTTCTCCTATAAAAAACTGAAACAGACTCGTGGATATTTTTAGACTCCTTTTTTTTCTTTTTTTTTTCTTTTTTCTCTTTTCCTTTTTTCTTTCCCTTGCGTGTAAGAAAGAGGGCTATCCCTTGCCATGTAGTCATAGGGAAGAGGGATCTTGTGTATTGAGTCACTGGTCCAGATGACAGTTGTGGTGGGAGGTGGCATCAGGGCAGTTTGCTGTCAGGTGGGTGGGTTGCACCTGTGACAGGTGTGATACGGCTGTGTGTCATCCCTTACTCTTGTGCCAGATATGGCATTTGTTGCCCCTCTTGGGATGTGGAAGAAATGGTGTGCAGAAGCCTAGGACAAGAACTCAGTTCTCTAAATCTGATACTCAATGTGTTAGACTTGCTGGGTTGAAACTTTAAAATTTCAGTCTTTAAACTGAAGAGGCAGTAGTATGTTTGGTGATAAGTCTGACACCTACAAAGAAACTATGGTGTTATTTCAGAGGTCTGTATTCTGATGTAATTGGTAGGTATCATGATTAGATTACATACATGCAGCTCTGCTGCTGACCTAGGAGATTGTTTTGAGCGAGTCATTTCCTGTAACAGGTACAATGACTATTGCTAGTTTTTCCTGTGGCATCAGGATTAATGTGGTAATCAATCCTAATTAATGGATGTGCTGCTTCAGTGCCCATGCTGAATTTCTATAGCAATTCTTGGACTGTGTGATGTTCCCTGGGTACTCCTGTTTTTTGGTGGATGACAGCTTTAATGTCAGTTTTTTCTTTTAATGTATTTGTGACATAATAGGTGATTTTGGATTGAGAATAAACTGCTAAAACAGTTGGTGAAGAAAGGGTTGGGAATGTAATTAGCACATTCTTCAGATATATGAATGGGACAGTTCAAAAGTCATAGACCTTTTGTTTCATGCTGGTACTAACAAAAGCATGGAGCAATCTGAAATCAATTATCTCTGTGGCCAAACAGGCAACAAATGTATTTTAAAGTGAAACTTGCTATTTGGGAGCATAATGTTGTGGAATAAAGTGGATTCTGTAGCAAAGCAATTAATGAACAGAAGAGGGAGAGGCTTAATTAGCCTAATTCTGCTTGACCAGATTTGAAACCAGATGGCGTCTGAAATTATGACAGCAGTGGCATTTTAATTTGTGGGAGTGAATTGTGGAGATTGGGGTAAGAACATGCAAATAAAAGCTGAGCAAGAAGGTTTGAGAGATGGTAAGGGGCCACAAAATAGTAAAAATATTTTGAGAAAACTTACAGAGCAATAAAATTTCATTCTATTTACCTAGTAATAAGGCAACTTTAAAGTTGAGATAGAGTAATCGTGATAACCAACTATCAGTGTATCATGGAATGGTTGGCGTTAGAAGGGATCTTAATAAAAATCATCCAGTTATAAACCCCTATCATGAGTGGGAACACTTTCCACTAGACCAGGTTGCTCAGAGCCCCATCCAACCTGGCCTTGAATACTTCCAGGGATGAGGCATCCATAATTTCTCTGGGCAACCTGTTCCAATGCCACCTTCACAGTAAAGGGTTTCTTCTGAGCAGCCAATCTAATCCTGCCCTCTCCCAGTTTAAAGCCATTCCCCCTTGTTCTGCCCTTGTAAAAAGTCCCTCTTCAGATTTCTTGTAGTCCCTCTTCAGGCACTGAAGGGCTGTAATTAGGTCTTCCTGGAGCCTTCTCCAGGCTGAAGTCTTAGCCCACTCTTTCACCTGTCTTTCATCCCTCTGATCATCTTTGTGGCCCTCCTCCGGACTCACTGTATTTACACATGTACTAAGACTGTTTCGTTTCAGCTGTAAAATTGTTTTCAGCCTCTTCCCAGTGTCTACCAAAAGTTTGTCTATAAAGATGACATGGGGGGATGCTTAAAATGTGTTCTATAAACAAAAAAGTGACTTGGAAAAGGAGGTTTTGGTAGTGTAACTGCATATAACTCAGGAGCTCATTTGTCAGCACTGAGATGTTATACTTCTAAGTAATGTTACTACACTGTTAAAAGTCTTTAGTGCAGAGGAAAAATGTTTACAGGAGGTATCTTAAACCCATATGGGACATATAAGAAATGTTCATCTTGGTAAGTATTTTACAGGGACTACTTAAGGGTATGTCTTACTCAACCAAAATATGAAAATGGTGTACAGACTGAAACTTGGCTGTTTGTGCAGGACTCTTCTGCAATCACCCTGCCCCAAGACTGATTTAGCCATGAGTCCTGATAGTTACACCTCACAAGTCTGAGTCATGTGGCATATTAACTTCCAGATAACTTATGCAGTTGTTGCAGTGCCTGGCTCTGAGCTTCAGACTTCTGTGAGCCCAGCTGTGTGTACACGGCAGATATGTGGAGCAGTGGATCAGGGTAAATGGCCCTGGTAGGAGACCACAGGGAAGGTGCAAGTACACTGCCGTGTTGTGCTTTTTAGTCTGCTCTTGCTCTTGGAAGAAGTTTTTCCTAATACTTGAGCTTTGCCAGCATAATTTCCATGCAAGGAGCATTTGGTGACGTGGAGCCTATTACGTACCCTGGCAGGACACTCCTAGTCTAGACACCTCTATCTCCATTTACATACTGAAGGCGTAAGTCATTTGGAAGCAGATGAGTAATAATCATGAAAACCAGTTGCAAACCCATCATGGCCCAACTTTCCAGTGCTGGAAGTACTCATCATAGTGTTTTGGCATGTAAAGCCCCTAGGGAGCATTATGTTTAGGTTTGTGTGTTTGTATTATTATGGCTCTTTACCACAACAGGAAAAAGAAGTCTGCAAGGCTTGTGGTTTGGAATGGAAGAGAGAGAGGCATTTTCTAAAACCGCTAGATAATCAAATTTAAAAAATCTTTTTAATTGTTCCATCCCTAGACCTGGTTTGGGGCAATATGGGACCAATTAGATTATTAAAACCACAGTTTCTGATCTCTATCAATTATTCTTACAGTTTGAACAGCCAGGCCTTTAGGAAGGTGATTTGGATAAGGTGTCTGTGGTTCCATCACCTCCCACAGCTATAGTTACATCATTAAGGAGGTTCTTCAGTAATGGCAGATTCTTCGGTTTCTGCTTAAACTGGAGTTTAAATCTTTAATTAGAAAAGGAAAGAATTGTTGTCTGTTCCCCTAACTGCCTTTTTTTTTTTTCCTGAATAGAAGAATAGTCCTGGAAGACTATTGAATTATGCCTCCATACGCAACTGATACAAAATATTTCCCTAAATCAAACTTGCACTCATTTCACTGTATTTATTGCACAGACAGTCAGGATCCTTGGTTTTCAAGTGCTACAGAAAGAGAGCAGAGACAGTGCTACAGAAAGGAGACTTGGAAGATTGGCAGTGTTGTAGTGAGATCGCTTTTTTCCCCCCCGTCCTTGTGGAAGCTCAAGGAACACCGGGTCTGTTCCAAGCAAGAATTGCATGGTGTGTCTATCTCTGCTGCCCTCTTGCTGCTGGCACGAGGGCTGGTGAGTGGGGCCCCACTGAGGCTCCTTAGGTTGGATTCCTCTTGTGCTTCACATTAAGGACTGAGACCTGCTGGTCTTTAAGGACAGAGATGTGGTGGTACAATTAAAGTCGTTCTTATGCTTCTGGATGATGCCCCATCCTCCCTCCTCCGTAAAAGAAAAAAATGAGTGAAGTGTCTGCAGTGAAAAGTGGTGATATGCAAGTGTCTGAGGCTTTAGGGTATTAAAGGGGTGTGTCCTGCAAATTGAAGCTGATGTGGAAATGTCTTAACTCCTGAAGGTAGGTTTGTTTGTAGAAGTAATATGTTAGTAGATCAGCTGATACAGTTGGAGGAAAACCAGACAGGTGATCTGGAAAGTCTCCATGTCCAAAAGATTATTTTTTTTTTCAATTCTATAAGATGACCTAATAAGAGGTATAGCATCTGTCTACAAGCCTTGAATCTGTTTTATCCTTAGACCATCTTAGCTATCACACCACTATTTCTTGACTGGTGACTCTTGCAGGTTAGGTTCAACCAGTCAATAGTGGTGTCCCTCAGGCATCAGTGTTGGGTCCAGTCCTGTTTAATATCTTTATAGATGACCTGGATGAGGGGATCGAGTCCACCATTAGCAGATTTGCAGATGACACCCAGCTGGGGAGGGAGTGTCAATCTGCTGGAGAGTAGGAGGGCTCTGCAGAGGGACCTGGACAGTCTGGATAGATGGGCTGAATCCAATGATATGGGGTTCAACAAGCCCATGTGCTGCGTCTTGCGCTTTGGCTGCAACAGACCCCTGCAGCATTGCAGGCTGAGGACAGAGTGGCTGGAGAGTGGCCGGAGAGTGGCCAGGCAGAAAGGGACTTGGGGGTTCTGATTGACAGGAAGCTGAACATGAGCCAGCAGTGTGCCCAGTTGGCCAAGAAGGTCAATGGCATCCTGGCCTGTATCAGCAATGGTGTGGCCCGCAGGACCAGGGAAGCGATTGTTCCTCTGGACTCAGCACTGGTGAGACCACACCTTGAGTGCTGTGTCAGTTCTGGGCCCTTCGATTTAGGAAGTATGTTGAGGTGGTGGAGCATGTCCAGAGAAGGGCAATGAGGCTGATGAAGGGACTGGAGTGCAAGTCCGATGAGAAATAGCTAAGCCTGTAGAGGAGGAAGCTCAGGGGAGACCTTATCAGTCTCTACAACTGCCTGAAAAGAGGTTGTAGCCGGGTGGGGGTCCATCTCTCCTCCCAGACATCCAGCAATAGGACAAGAGGATACAGTCTTAAGCTGTGCCAGAGGAGGTTTAGGTTAGGCATTAGGAAGAAGTTCTTCACAGAAAGTGTGATTGGGCATTGGAATGGGCTGCCTGGGGAGGTGGTGGAGTCACCGTCCTTGAAGGTGTTTAAGGAAGGACTGGACGTGGCACTTGGTCTAGTAGACAAGGTGGTGTTAGGTCACAGGTTGGACTTGATGATCTCAGAGGTCTGTTCCAGTCTAGTTGATTCTGTGATTCTGTGAATTTCTGTAAAAAATACGATGTGGAGAGTGGTGAGAAATATGGTTTAACAAATGGAATTTTCTTGGGGGAGGGAGGGTGGAAGTTTTTGTGGTTTTTTTCTTGATTAAATTTCTAAGGTGTTTAAACAGTAGGTATTGCAAGAAGTCTGGATAAGCGTGTTTCAATACACCTTGCTTAATGCAAAAGGCTGCAGGACTTAATGAGGGATCTCTAATAAGTACCACAAACCCCTTTTTTTCATTTAAAGCTAAAGCATTTAATTGCACAATGGCACATGGTGCTGATGAAATCACTGTCTTAGTTGCCCTTTAAAATTCTAACAGATAATTTTTTAGTTTATAGACAAAACACAGTTGCAAAATGTTTCACTGTTTACCATGGACATTAGTAAATAAAAGAGACTTCTGCTTGAAAGTTGTACACCAATATATGTAAATGCCATAGGTGTGTAGAGAGTTAACATAAATGTATTTGGTATTCAAAGTAGTAGAAATCAGACAAATACTTCATGTACATTTCAAAATCTGTAGTTCTGTATTTTCCACGCATAGGAAAATCTACTGTGAAATTGTTTTGACAGTTTGTCCTGGACCCGGTGTGAGGCCAGTGGGCAAGAGGGATTAGGCGGCTACCTCCTTTCCTGTCCTATTTCCTTTGAAGATGCTGCTCTCCCTTTTGTAAAAGGGGAATGGGCCAGTGCTTCTGCTTTTCCACTGCCTGTATACACAGCTTGGGAACAAATTACGCCCCCAGGGAAGCAGCCTCTTAGCATTCTAGGTAAGGAACAGATTGCTTCCTTCTGAAACAATAGGAGAAGCAAAGCAGAAATTCTCTCTCATTTGTTCTCTGCTTCACACAGTGTGTTCTTGAAACTCCCCAATTCATGTGGTTTCCTCGAATCAGAGTACCACTGCATCCAGATTTCAGTGGTTGTATTATTTTAAGTTCCATAAAACTAGGAAGTAAAGCAGTGTTTTAGATTTTCTTTTTTAGATGCTCTTGTTCGGTACTTAATGAATGAAACTCTTGAAAGTCATCCACGCAGAGTGGCTCCACTTCACTGCCCTGTTTTCCAGATAGCCAGATGACGGAGAGAAAGGAAGAAATGGTGGGAACAGAAAAGCACTGTGAGCAACTTCCTAAACAGGAAAGATCAGATGTACAAAGCCAAGATCGTGCTAGTACTAGTCCGGTGCTACCAGAGTCTGCCAAATTTGCAGCACTGTAAGGCCAGTTTACTTTACAACTTCAAACTTCAAAGATGTGATGTAACCTGTTTTGTTTCACTGAGTAGAAATGACATAAACTTTTAATTAACCTCTCTTTCTTTTTGTTTTATTGAGAACAAGAAAAAAGTTCCTCATAGTAGTTTTGAAACATTTTTGTGTCAAGTTACCAGGGCAGCAGGCAAAGGCAGATAATCTACCGGGTAACTTCTCAGCAAGACAGTTCTGTCTTGCAAGTAATAAGTGGACCTGAGGCATCTGTACAAGATGAGCTCTCCGTGGATGCAATGCACGTGTTCATAGATGAAAATGGTAAGTATATGTAGTTGGGATAATTACAATGCATGAGAAAATTTCTAAAGAAACTTTAGATGCCCTGGAAGGATATTTCTCTTGTCTGTTATCAATTGCATGTTTTATTGTGTGTGAAAGAAAAGCAATAAAAACAGAGTTTTCAAAATCCACCAGTGACCACCACAGACCTGAGCGTTACACGCTGCCTGAAATTTGGCTTCCAGGCATCATCCTTAAAAGATGCTGGCTAGGCCAGAAGACTGCTTCTGTCTCTTCAGAACTCCCGATGTTTTCTAGGAGTTTTGCACGGGCCTGCCAGGGCAAAACATTCCTCCTTTTTCCTGATTTTTTTTTCTTCAGCTGTCTCAGACTGATCTCTGGTAATCATGGTGGTTGCTCTCCTTTGGAGTTGTGATCTGTTGCCCTTTTCAAGAGAATTAATGAGTGACCTAGTCTTGCCCCGTGCCTATGCTTGGGATGCTACTGCTCTGAAGCTATTCCTAGAGTCTGTAGCTGTAGTATGCATGGTGGTGGTTTGTCTGAGCCTTATGTAGTGCATTTTAAGGTACTGGCTCACACCTGTGAAAGGCAGCTGTCCCAAAAGCCCTATTTCCTTTGAAACTGCCTTCAAAACCAGCATGGAATGAGTGCTGATGGCAGCTGGGTTCATGACCCTGGAGATACTTTGGTTCTCTGCCAGTTCCTCCTGGCCCTGGTTGCAGCCTGCAGCTGCTGGCGTGCTGTGGGGCAAAGGGCAGCAGCTGCCAGTGGGGCAGATGGCACGGCCTCCAGGTCAGCGGGCAGCGACCCTTCGCTTTGTGCTGCTTGTGTGAGCAGGGACTAGCAGCAGTTACACTTCCAGCAGAATGTTTTGCTGCTTTGTACCTTCTGACCTCATCTTTGTAATTGGAAACAGAAAAATCTGATTTCACATTTTACAGTGAACTTACGTTGATCGATGAGCTTTGCCTTTATGTACCTTTTAAATTTCCACTGTAACTTCTGTGTTTGGATTTGTCTCAGGTTTTCAGTTGTTCAAATGTTAATTTGCTTTCTGAAGTTTAAAATAAGACTAATGCACAGACTGAGGACTATATAAATATGCCTGACCTAAAATGTATTTTTTATAAATTTTTTGTGCACAGCAAATGATCATATCACTGAATTGATTTTTTTTTCCCCCTTTGTATTTTCTAAAGGGGAAATTAGATCCTGCTATTTAAAAGCTGGCTGTCAGAAGGAAGGAAACTTTAGACATCAGCTATCAAATTGTGATTGTATGTCAAATGCTCAGTAAGTAAGCTCTTACTTTTAGAAACGTTAAGTTTTCATTGCTAGAAACTATGAAACTGTAGATGTGAAAGATGCACACGAAGGGGAGTATTGGGGAATACATGTGCTAACCTCTTCTAAAGAAGTCAAAACATGAATTTTTGTTTTTTGTTTTCTGCTAAGACAGTGACAGGTTTATATGAATACTGAAAAGAAAAAGTGAAAGTGAAAACCAGAACTATGCACTGTGCTTTCGTTACTTTCTGGGAACTGCCAAAGTCAAATGTAGAGATTATAAATAAGATTGTAAATTAAACAAAGTGGGTCTGTTACCAGCTGTTCTCTAAACCTTGTCTTGTTTGCTTCCTTTACCTGTTGGGTCATTAAATTAAACAAAGTGGGTCTGTTACCAGCTGTTCTCTAAACCTTGTCTTGTTTGCTTCCTTTACCTGTTGGGTCATTAAATTAAACAAAGTGGGTCTGTTACCAGCTGTTCTCTAAACCTTGTCTTGTTTGCTTCCTTTACCTGTTGGGTCATTTGAAGATTTTTAATGCTGTGTCAGTATCAATCATTGCCACTGCTTCATGCAGATTCTAGCAGAAGAGCCTTTCACCTTGCATTAAATCCCTGGTGATAGTTTGTTGCTCTGATAAGATATCCATTTGTCAAAGGTCTTTTTGGAGTGATCCACACAAATCCTATATTCATTACTGTGATCTCCACACTCTTCTATGTGATCTGTTGTTTAGATATCCGTAAAAAGAATTTTGAATATTTGTAAGTATTTTTATTAAATAATTTTGATTTTCTTACTGTTTTACAGCATTTGGAGAAGTTGAGTAAGTGAAAATGGTCTTCATTAGTAGCAAATATTCTTCTTCAAGTGTTTGGTTTTCAGTAGAGACTCGAAAAACTTGGAACCATGTTAAAAACAGTGTTAGCATTTCAGATAGAATGTTATTACAAGATACATGAGAATAATGCTTTTATTTGTCAGTGGGCAAAGAGTAAAAAAAAATTAAATTATTTGAGTTAATCTACAATAGAAATGTTCCGTCTGTCTTTAGCAAAATAAAAAACCCCCAACTTGGTTGAGTTTAGTTTTGAACTAAAAAAAAAATCAAACATTTTACACTGGTGCTATTTAACTCTTACAACTCTTTGTTTCACCTTGCGCAGAATACTCTCCTCCTGCCTCTTCTTGTAATTATGAACTTGAATCTGTCCTAAATTCAGAAATAATTCTCTGTCCCCTGACTTTTATCAGTTAATTTGTTTTTAATCAAAGGAGGGACAATCTTCCTTCTCAAATAAGAAGTCATGCTGAATCAGCCTTTGCTAGATGCTTACTGACATCTGTCTTCCTGTGCTAAGTGCTGTTTTTTAGTTTGTGGTTTGCAGACATCTAAGGATGTGATTTATTTTTAAGGAGTCTACTAAACCTTGTTAACAAAAGCAAGTTCAGGTATACTTTGCAGGCATTTATGTGCATGTCATTTCTAGAGATCAGCACCTTTGCTGGAATCTCAGGGTACAGTGATGGTTCAGGCCAGGGAATCGAACAGATCAGCAAAGATGAGTGAGTTCCCAGGGTTGTTTCTTTATGGGAGTGAATGAGAAGACAGAATACAGGAGTTTTTCCAAGAGCAGAGCAGCATAAAGGAAAGTGCAATGCAGAAGTTAATACGAAAATTAAGGAAAGGGAGCAGGGAAGCATTAAATATACTTACGTTGGTTTTTGCAAGGGTGGATTGTTAAATGTTTAGACCAGTGAGATTAGTGTGAGCTGTTTGTTCAATGGGCAGTTTCTACCACAGTTTCTGCACATAGATTGGAAGGTAGGATGGGAAGGTGGGTTTTGTTTTTTCTTCAGGTGTTCACAATCAAGTGATTTTGTATTTAGACAATAAGGAACACTTACAGCATATAGAGAATAGAGGGCAAAAACATACTTTAAGAACAGTTCAGGAACAAGGCATCTTTCCTTCCTCTTTCTCCCCATTCCAACCTGCAGGCTTGCACATCACTTGCATCACTGTTTTAGTTTAGAGGACAAATAAAAATTTGTCTGTTCAAATTCCTTCCCCAAACTGACCACACCTCTTTTAAATTTAAAACATACTTTAATTAGGAAAATGTTTAGAAAAAGGATAACAGTTCTTAACTAGAATATATACATATATGGGTCCAAAAGAACCAGAACAGAACAAACAACACCCTGTAACCAGAACCTTTAAACGACTGGTCTCTGCTGCCCTCCGATGCAATGATGGTCGCGCCCAGCAGGTGGCGATGTCGCGCCTCGACCGGCTCAGCCGCGCACCTTGCGGGGAGGGGGAAAGAACGAAGTCAAGAGAACGAAGTGGCAGCTGCTTTTTGCTGGCAAAAAAACCCACGTGGCTTTACCACCGCGAAGGGATGGGGTGGAATCATTTCCGTGGGTAATGTGGACCCTCTCCTAGTCCTTTGTTTGAAAAGCACTGGCCCGGGCTGGGCAGAGGGGCCAGGAGCTCCTCTGCTGATGCCATCAGCTGCCTCAGGAGGTCTGTAGCAAATCTGAGGTAATGGTGACTCTCTCTCTCCCTCTGAAGCGCAGGGCACCCAGGGTTAGGGATTGGAGGCAGGGAGAATAACCAAACTGAGGGTGCTCACTCCGAGATGCTTCTTCCCCAGCAGCCACCGAAAACTAAAGTGCCGCACCAAAAAGAAAGAAATCTCCCCCTCACCTCCCCGCAGCAATCAGGTTGGGATTCGGACAATTAGGTAGTCCTTTGTTAGCTAGCAGCAGTGGGGAGGGGGGGGTGGTGTTGGCCATCAACTCATGAACTCTGTGCTGCGAGGGAAAGAAAAATTCTATGACAAATTACAAAACAGATTACTTTCTTATCCATGTTTAAAGGTAAAACCAAATTATCACCATTATTAACTAATGATATTTTTATGACTGACAGAAGCGGCAAATAGAATAAAATGAAGCACAAGGCATAATCAATAACTGCTTCAGTTAGTGACTTCTGCCTGTCATCTGTGGAGGGTCACTCACAGAAATTATTCCCTTGAGGGTGGGCCCACCTCTGGTAGAGATGCTCATTATGAGAGTAATCTATACCAACAGGAGATGCTGATGTTTTGAAAGGATAATAGAAAAGAGACAGGGAAAGCACCTCACAGATGAACTTGCCTTATCTTGCAGTCCATCTGAAAGTTAGCTAAGGAGAAGACAATGACTTTGACAGTACTTCTTCATGAGCAATTGAGACCCTGCAGAAACAGCCAACTACTTTAGGTCTGGTGTCTTGAGTTCATCAGTGAGCCATCCAAATCAGATTTTATGAGGTCAAGGGATGCAGGAGAAAATTAGTGCCTGGACATGAGAAATGGCATTCTCCTTGGATAGTAGGGATAGGGTTTTGATCTCGGGGAGCCCAGATTTCAGAATAAGCATAGAGATCAAATACATAGTTTTGCAATAGATGTATATGAGCTGTTAAAACACTTTTCACCAATCATGCATGTTTTATAGTGTTAAGTTGCCCCTAAAGGGAAAACATCAAACTGAGTTGAGCCATTGGAGTAACTATGTGGATTTGAATGGACTGTGCCATAATGTGCTTCTTTATGAGGAGAATTGGCCCAGACAGAGGATGGCAAGAGGCCTCTTGCTTTGGAGGTGTTTATTGGGGGAGGCAGCAAACCAGTCGCTGATGTGCTGGGAGCTGTTACACTTCTGGGTAACGCTGCAGTTGTGAAAGGGGAAGGAATTTTGACTGGAGAGGGTGTGAACTCTGCGTAGTTTGTCAAGAATAAGGTGGTTGCCCTATGAAGTGGTCATAGGTAACTACATTTAAGTTACGCAAAACTGAAGAAGGTAGTTAAATATTACTCAAAAGAAGCCATTAAAGGAAGCCTTGAGGCAGACTAACTCATGTTTAATGATCCTAAATTCAAATTATAACTTTCTATTTCTGTCTATTGAGTCCTACTATTGTCTGCTCCATTAATAAAGTCTTAACCTATATCACATTTTGCATCAGATTATTTAGCTCTGAAATTAAAGTAGTATTTCTATGGCCTGTAAACATTTTATCCTGTAAACATTTTATCTTCTTGGCATGGCTTCTGATAATTTCTCACAGATAATGCAAAATCTTAACAATGCCACTGTCACAGAAGTGAGGATGTGTTATGGTTTTGTTTTTATTCTTTGCTTTTGTGTGCTTCCTGCCTTTCCTTTGCTTGTGAAGAAGTGGGTGAACAACAATGGATTACAATGTGTCAGAGAAAGCAGATGTCCAAGTTTAAAGGAGTCTGATTTCTTCCTTCAGAGGCTCCTTGACATTGCAAGCAGTACTGTTAAAGGGAATTACACTTTGTCTTGTCAAATATCAGTGGTTCATCACCTCTTCTTGGCTCTGCAGTGTTGTGAGATTACATTTGGAGTGTTCTGCAGTTTATCATTTTTAATATATATTCCACTAGTTTCTATTTTTAGTCTTTGTTTGTTTAGTTTTATTGTTGGCTTTTTCAACTTTAGTAGTCGTCCTAATGAAATATATTGCTTTTACCTGCAGTCCTTTTCCTGGGAAATTTTCAGAGCTTCTTAAATGTGGTATAAGTAGTTTTTTTATTAATCATTTCCAAAATTATCCCTTAATTCTACCAAAGGTTACTAAGATTTTGAATTTTTTCAGATTGTCTCTGTTGCCGTGTTGTCTCTTACTGGTCTAGCACTGCAGCTTTTAAAATATTTATAGACCTAGCCAAGTTAAATTTCAAGGAGGTTTTTATGTTGTAATGATCACCCAAAATAGATAATTCCTTTTTCATCTTACCCCCCTCTTCGGTGGGAGATTCTTGTCACTGAGTTTAAGTTATTTCAACATTGGCAGGAACCTTATCAATTGCCCAGTTATTGTCCATGTAATTATCCTGACCCCACTTTTGGCTGTTGTCTTGCCAGCTACACCTCATGCCAGCAGTCCCTGTGGAATGAGTTTCCTACTAAACTAATTCTAAATTTGATGCTCCCATTACCATGCCAAGTTCACCTCTAGCCAGAAATTGCTTTATGACAGGCTTTGACAAGACAAAGTGTAAACTGTATTCTCAGCTCATGTATTACGCTAGAAATGAGTACAGAAAGACCATTTGAATCTCTTTTGGAGTGAGAAATTGGAAATGGCTTTCTTACCCTGAAAGCCATTCTCCTGCCCCATTGCATGAAGTTCTTTACCGGCCTTTGTCTCTCTTACAGTGAATCCTTATGTTTCTATGCTGTGTGTTTTGAGTATGTGCTTGGCTTCTGGGAAGACAAATAAGGGTAAGAGAGATCCCATTTGTGTAAAGCATGTACTGGGTATAAGCCTGAACTGCCTTTTGGCATGGTTAGTTTGACTTCTCACAAAATGGCCTCTTAAGTTTTCATCTTACCTGTATAGAGCGGTTACAATTTCAAGTTAAAGTTCTTATAAGATTCGTGATGCAAAGTAAAACCAATGAACATTGATAAGAACACATCCTTAAAAAATTAACTGAAAGGATGTATAAGTTAAAGCATTATTAGAAGTATACAGCTGTCTTCTGGGTGCAGGTGGTGTTAGTGTCTTACAAATAAGGAGGTGTCACTCTGACATACCTTTTCAGTCACTCTGTGACAGACAGCAGATCTTTAATAACTTCACCTTGAATGTCTCTTGTTAGTTATATAACTCAGATAATTTTGATAAGCAGTCAAAAAGATATGTGTGAGCTATGATGTTATCTTGGTTCATAAATATCTGTGGAAGCATAAACCCCTAAAATTACATTATGTATAGTAGTATAATTAATGATTTTTGTATGAGTTGCCTGATCTGTCCCCAGTACAGAGGCTAAAAGAGCCGTAAAGTATATATCAATGCTGGTATATAAATTTAACAGCAATCATATTTTGTGCATACTTGCTCCACAAGGATAATATGTTTTTTAATGTGTAACTACTTTTCTAAATGTGCTTTCTTTGCATATCGAGGCTCTTGTTTAGAAGGCTGAGCCTGTGTGTACATAAATATTGAAGAAAAGCATGTCAATACTTAATGCCTCTCAGTAGTGTAGCTGTCCTCAACGTGTATAAAAACTGCTGTCTTTCTAAATCATTTGAATATAAGGGGTTGATCCATAGAAAGGTTGTCCTTCCCGGTCTCACATCCATGAAAAACTCTGTTCAAGTAATGTAAACTGTTGCAGTTTCTTTTCTCAGGTATCAAATTCTGAAATAATATACTGCCTGAATGTATAACACATATCTGTTTCCCTTCACTTATCTTGTAAAAGACAGAAGTAAGCTTACAGTAAACTTGAGGGCACTAATGTAACAAATACTACTATTTTGGTATTTTTCATGTAGTTCTGCTCTTTTCAAAAATGTATTCAAAATTTTTACCATGTGTAAAATTGTGTTCTTTATAATGAAAGAAATAATGCTTGGAGAAACCATGAACACAACATGCAATATCAAAATCCAATGCTCTTAGGTATAAAGTTGTTAAATAACTGGCTCTATTCACATGGTAATCCATTAAATGCTCCAGTCATTATGCATTCAAATTATTTGTTCTTCATGCTTTTCTCCTTCAAATAGTTTTGCTGATGATGTATCACCATGATGTTTATTTCAACATAGCATTTTGCTAGCTAATGTGAACAATTCTTTATTTCAAGGAGGGATTTCCTAAAAGCATTTTGCATTTTTCCCATGCTGTTTTGCTCAAGTATATTGCAGTCCATCTCTGACATGATCATGGGTATTCACATCTGAGATGAGGGCAGAGAGCATTAAACATCCCTGAAGAGCGTGACACTGTAGTGTCATGCTAGATTCCTGGCGGTATGTGTGGATGTTTGAGCACACTTTTCTTTATCCTTTCAGTTTTTTCTATTTAAAGCACCAAGCTTGGTTTGGTGTGTGTGTGCAAACGTGACATAGTTAACTGCACTTCAGAAAATACAGAAGGTCGTCCACACATAAAATCCTGACACAGATATATCCTTTCCAACCTGGGAATGTTTTCTGTGTTAGCTGAAAAACTGAGATACATGTAGCTCCAAGGGAAAATGTTTTTTGTAGAGGATTTTATTATTACAGAGAAAAAAAATTGTTTAGGGCTACTTTTTGAGAATAGGCCAATACTGTCTCTCAGATCAAGTATTAGATCTTATAAAGCCAATTGGAGTTATGCCCATACAAGCCATGGAAACATTTGGCTGTTTATATTCCTTTCAAGAAATAATCTAGGTTTTAGTCAATGTAGTTTATAAGAATACTGCTTTTATTCTTGAGCCCATTTTCCTTCTCTCCTGTGTTAAATTCCTGAGAAGAAAACCATATTGAAACTCCCAGTTCTGTGCAGGATACTCATGTATTGATTTTTAAAGAGGGAGAGTTGGTGTCTCTTCAGAACAATCCAAGTTTTTACCAAAAGTGATTCAACTTCATATTTAAAAGCATTTGATTCATTCAAATGCATATATAGGTGTAAGTGCTGGACTTCTTGCTGCAGTTTATCACTTCATGTGTCTGACAACAGCCAGCAGTAACCATATATTGCATCAGAAGGCTACCGTGCTGCGTATGTGTAGTAAAAGCTGGAGTTGAAAAGAAATATGTAAGATAGGCCACAGAAATGGATGTGTGGCATGCAGCTGAAATATTTGAGAACAGGAGCAGTGTTGTGGTTTAACCCCAGTTGGCAACTATGCACCATGCCGCTGTTGCTCACTCCCCTTGATGGGATGGGGGATAAGAATCAGAAGGGTAAAAGTGAGAAAAACTCTTTGTCTCAGCCCTCAAGTTAATAGGTGAAGGAAAAGCTCCATACTCAGTCAAAGAAAATCAAGGAATAAATTGACCACTTTCTCCAGGCAGGCAAGTATTCAGCCACCTCCAGGAAAGCCAGGCTCCTCCATCATGTGTCATGGTGTCTTGGGGAGACAAACGCCATCACTCCAAACATCTCCACCTTTCTTCTTCTCTTTTTTATGCCGAGAGCCGTATGGTATGCATGGTCCCTGTGGTTGGTTGGGATCATCTGTCTCAGCTGTGTTCCCTCCCAACTCCTTGTGCACCCCCCCAAAATCCCTGCTGACGGGGTTCTGTGAGAAGCAGAAAAGGCCTTGACTCTGCAAGCCCTGCTCAGCAATAGCTAAAACATCCCAGTGTTATCAACACTGTTTCCATCAGAAATCCAAACTATAGTCTCATACCAGCTACTACGCAGAAAATTAACTGTAGCCCAACCAAAACCAGCACAAGCAGAAAGAATGATTGCCCAGCTCTTAGCAAAAAGCACCTTTATCTTGGGTGCAGATTCTCCTTGCTGCATAAGTGACACCTGGGCTTCCATTTGAAGTCAATTATATGTGTATAATCCATATACCTTCAAAAAATAGTATTCCAAATTGAGCTTTATCTGCTTTCTTGATCATGTGTCTTTGAATTTAAGTGTAAAGTTATTAAAATAATACAATTTTGTGTAGGATAAAATTATATTTATGTATGTTCTGTTAATACACATGGTTCAACCCTACCAGTACAATCATGTATTCATATTGCACTTTGCTTGTTCTGTTTCAGCAGTTGCTCCTCTGAATGCCTCACTTTTTTTCTTTTTTTTAAAAATGAGGTTCTGATGCTAAAACTAGGCTTCTAAAAGACTGTATTATGGTTAGTCTAAAATGTTTTGCAGTACAGATAAAGACCTCCATCAAAAAAAAAATTGCATAATTTTTTTGTTTGTTTTGAGAATATTTTTATTTTTTGCATCAGTGGACCAAGAATGAAAAAAAGTAGTTGCAGCATAAGAGTGACTAACAAGTGCTAAAAAAATAATTTGTTACCTCTCAGTACCACTGTGCAGGGCTGGTGTTCCTGGTCCTGGGCAAAAGAGAGAACATCAAATTGATGATTTAACTTACTTGATTTACATTCACATCCCTGAATAAGCTGCTTGAGTGCATTATACTATATGAAAGTGTATGTGAACGCCTTAGCTGTATTGTATGTCTCCTTTATAAATACATTAATACTTTAGTTTGTTCACTGCTGGAAAATTCTGTGAACCTTTGAGGTTTATTCCTCATAGGAGAGAGTAAACTTAAGAGTAGATTTTTTTTTTCTTTGAGTGTTTCGAAATGTTGTTTTAAAATGACAAAATAGTGTATCATTAAAACGTCTTTGTGTTTTTCAGCAAGGTGAGCCAAATAATAAAATCCCCCGCTGCTCTAGTAAAAGACAGCTGAGTCTTAAAGATTTCTTAGTGCTGCCTGTCAGGTTTTGCAATTCTGCTGCCAAGCAAATTTTGAAATCGATATGAAAAATATTATATAGTCCTCTGGGGATTTGGTGATTTCAGATTATCCACTCCCCTGAGTTTAGTGCTGCTTGAACACATAAATGAGCGTGGTGTGTGCATGTGTGCACTGAAAATGGTAATGTTTGAATCACAATGAAGCCGTGGATATTTCTGAAAAGAACTCTTTACAAACTCAGTAGCATTTTTCTGCTGGCTTGCAAGGAACAGGAGGAAACCCTTGTGTTAAGCTTGGCACATTAAAATCCTTTCCTGTATTTGTGTAGGGTTTTTTAGCCCCTCTTTCCCTGAACACAGGGCAGGGAAGTGTTTTTAACAGGAGACTTGGAGATGAGAGGGTGCTATGCTGCCACATGATGGCAGCAAAATCCTGCTCAGCTCCAGGAGCTTATGGAGTCCTTCAGCTTTGGGGACTGGCTTCTCTTTGCCTCCCCCTGTCCTTTCATAACGAGATCTAAAAGGAATGTTTTTAAGTACTTCGGAGATAATGGAACCGTGGGTGCTGTTAATGCATTTATTCCAGTAAAGCTGCATCTTCTCAAAATGCATCATCTAGTTTATTAGAGAACTCATGGTGTTTGTTTTAAATGTTTTTAGTATGTTTAATAGGCTTGCTAATTATAGATTTAAACTCTTATTAGCAAAATAAAAATATCTGAATATTGAGAAGTAAGAATGTACTGAAAGGACCCCATTCTTAACACCTGAGTAAGAAGGCGTTCATCACTTCCTGCCTTCACGCTGACCACAATGCCACTGGGAGCATACTTTGTTAGTGCTTTCTGTCCATCTGCTGTAGCTGACTTAACATGTGCCACTGCTCATTTTGTAGTTAACTGCAAAACTTTAACAGTGATCTCAATATCCTTTTGTCTATTATGTCAGTATATCACTACATCCAGCTTTCCCATTCTGTAAACTTGGATATTCTGTCTTATCGTTAGGGGTACACATTTGTACAAGTAGCAAAATATGAACAAGATTTAAGAGAGATTTCAACCGTAGCTTGAGCTCTCCTCAGATGTAACCACTGAAGAATGTTAATTCATTGACCACTGAAGAATTAACTGTATTCTTTATGAAACTGTTAATGTCAGGGAATTCTTTGAGGTGTGCCTGTATAATGAGCTTGTTTTGAGAGGTGTTCAGACTCAGGGCTAGCTAATCCTAACAAAGGGAATGACTTAGGCTGGATTTTATTTGAATGGCTTAGGCCAAGTTGTCAGTGGTATAAGGCAGCTATCACAGACTGATCCTTGGGGTGTCCTGCACAAAGGAAGGAATTGGACTCGATGATGCTGATGGGTCCCTTCCAACTCAGCATATTCTATGATTCTAATCAGAGAAGGAAGATATTTTCAGTGCTGTGTGGTTATGTTAAAACATTCATTGTGTTATATGATTTCTCCACTAGCTTATGTTTATGCTGTGTTCTTGCAAAATGGAATTATAAACCAGAAAGAAATTCCTGATTTTATATCCAGTTATCGGTAGAGGGTGCTATCTAGCTTTTGAATTTGATCTGCATAGGTTGTATGTTTAACAAAGATATTTTTAGCTAATAATTTATTATTTGAAATTTAGTTCAATTATACCTTTGCTTACATTAGCAGTGCAATTTACTGTCATAGATCTTGATAACATTAATTTGATTCTGCAAATGAACAGATTTTCTATTTAGCAAGATTCCATGTTATACTGCGATCAGCTCTGTTATAATGATTTTATGATTAGACAGTGTTTGCTCCTATTTATATATGGTAATAAATTTATAGAATCTAGTTTATAGGCTTATAGAAACACAAACACTACCTTGCATTTCTTACTACTATTTGCTGTCACTGTGATAGCAATGTCATCAAATGAGATGTACAGTTTCTAAGTAGCTGTGTAAGTGATTTGGCATCAGAAGATAGCAAGTGAATGTCAGAAGGAGGATGTAGGAAAAATAGGGATAAGGAGGAAAATAACAGCAAATATGAGCTGAATTGTTGCTTTGCTAGCTCTGCCTTCCCTTCTCTGCCCTTCTCTGTCTTTTCAGGCTTACAAAGTTTCCATCTCTTTCCCACTGTCAGTGTCCTAGCTGCTTGTGGACTCTTCAGCCAGTTGTTGATAGGTTATGAATTTTTTCTGTAAACAGAAAACAGACTATGGGCACTCTTGGCTTTTTGGTTATCTTCAAGTCTGGTGGGAGATTATTTGATCTCTTAAGTTTATTCTGAGAAGAATTCTTGTGAGTAAAAGGTTTTTGATTTCTGAGAACTGATAGACTCCCCTGATACTCTGGTCTCTTTGCTATTTCTGTTTTTGATGAATGTGGGATAAAAGATATGGGGCAGTCTAGAAGTGCTTTTGGCTTTTGTAGATGTACAGATAAAGATGCAGAAATTTAGAGAAGATTAACTCTTAATTTAGGAAGGCATGAGCAACCACTGTTCTACTCCCCTGCTGTTTTGTTGGGTCCCCTTTTGAGCAGGAATTCCCAGGTTAGCATTCCTGTGTAACCTGGGCTATTCTTGCCTTTTTCCTGCCATGAACAGGGAGTTCCAGAGTTGCACCTACAATGACAAGGAACAGGGTAGCTCATCCTAGGGAAACAAACAAACAAATATATTGTCTTCCTTCAAACTAGACAGGGCTGCCCTTGAGCAGGACATTTCAAAATATGCTAAAGACGTGGCTGTTCTCTGTAGTCCATATCTGTGAGACTCTTATTCCTGGGAGGCATGCCTCTAGGCTTCTTCCACTTTCTTCCTGCTAAATCTCCTGGTTGTCATCCAGGATCTTGGATTAGTGCCCAGCCCTTCTGTACTGTTGTTAATGACTGCTGACAAAGGAGATAGTTCTTACAGAGGGTTTCCTTGTGGCTGGGAGTTTTGTTGAGCCACGTCCTCATTTCCCAGTACTGTCCAAAGAGAACATGACAGCTGTCCTGACTATGGAGCAGATGATGCTGCTGTCTGTAGCAGGATGAGTGGGAAGGACAGAGGAAGCCATTAGGGTAAGGTGCTCTCATTTCTGCTCAGCTGATAGCTCTGCTGGAGTGACAGATGGTGAATATCAGGTCTGGAATCCAAGCCTGATAGCAATCAAGGCTTTGAAAACATAAACTACCTGGCTCAGAAACCAGAGGCATGATGGTTCCTCTGGTGACATCCCAAGGCTGATGGTGTTCCTGCTGATCCAGGTAGAGCTAGCAAATCCTGGAGGGGAGAAGAAGAGAGTGTGTGCATTTCAAGATTTTGGTGTGACAGTTCAGCCCTGCTTCTGAGTAGTGCAGACATTGAACCTTATCCCAGAACAGTACCAACCACTGCAGCTTAAGTTTACAGCCATCTATGTGCAGGATAGACACAATTTAAAAGCCTCAACAAGGGTTACATGACAAGCTTGGGGAATTGGCAACTAAAGGCAAAGAAGGATGAGTTAACTAAAATTAATAAGTGCCTTTAGGGCAGGCATAGGGCGAGCAAAAGGAGAGTTTTAATCTTTGCACTGCCATTGGCTTCCTGGCTTACTATAAGCAGATTACTCTATTTTCTTTCTGCTTGTCTTTATGAGAAATAGGAACAACAGGTATTCACTACCTTGCATGAGCACTCAGGTGCTTTCACCTCATATAGGTCCAAAAGCACTAAGAGCCCCAGGCAGGTATCCAGAGGCAGAGGGAATAATGAGCTTGGAGCAGAGTGCCTGATGTATAAACCCCATTTGGAATGGAATTAGAAAGAAATATTCAAAATAGATCTTTTCACCAAGTAATAATTATTTCATTTCAATGCAGTTCTTGTTGAAACCCAGTCAGTCACATCATGGTAACACACCATTTCTGCAACCCAACAGGCACTGCTGCTGTAAGGGCAGACTTCCTCAAATAAAGTGTTTTAAGTGTTGTACCTACAACATAAAGCAGTAAACACAAAGGAAAAACAATAAATAGGCTGAGTTCACGCTCAGTATGGAGAATATCTGAGCTAGCTTTATGTGAATCAGCTCATGTATCATTGTCATCATGCTAGACCAGAAGGAAGTTCTTGTAACCTCTATTACTCATTGAATTCAGTGCAGGTGAAACTAGACTAGCTTGGTACCTAAGTGAGCTTGTTGGAGAGCTATTCCTGGATCTCTGCAGTAGGTGCCCTGCAGCTTTGCTCTGTATATATGCAGCTCTAAACCTGAATTATTGTCAGTGGACAGAAAAAGTCACTTCTGAAGTGCGATTCATTGTAGGTGTTCATCCCAGGCTGAGAAAAATTGTGATACAGAAGTATCTCCTTTTCTGTGACGGATGTAATAAGTCAAGAGTATCTGAATTTGTGGGCCTGTGCCAGATTTCAGATATGGAGGTGGAAGGTTCCCATGTCTGTGAACCAATCAGTAGCATAATTACAGGCTTTCTCCTATAATGTTTCAGAAATCCTAGGAAAATACTGCTACTTAAAACTTTCCTTTCTCTCTTCTGTGCACAGTGAAATACAGTTCAGCTCCTCTAGTACTACCACTTCAGAGAGCCAAGAGCCATCTTCTGGGGACCAAGCAGCGAGCGCACTTCAGCAGCAGCTCCTACTGATGGTGGCACGAAGGACCCTTTCTGAAAACCCACGGGTACATTGTAATATCTGAGTTTCTAGCATCTTGATGAACTGCTCTATAAAGAAATACTGCAGGCTCGTTCCTGAGACCATTTTGTTGATTTTCCTGTACTACTTTTCCTGATATTGCTCTCATGTGGGAGAAGATGTGTTTTATGTTGATGGATACAACTCAGCTCTTTTCTACTGATACTGCATAGTGTCCTAGGCGAGTACTTTAAGACTCCATCACTGAAAAAGTTGATCTATCTTCAGTCTTAATTCATTTGGAAGAGGACATGGCTGTTAAGATTTTAGACACAACACCAGATTTTAATAGTATAAAGTGTTTATTGCAGATTTATTCCAGATTCATTACTGTCATAAAACCCCATGTCTGGTGTCACTTTTTTGAAACGGGCAACTAGATTTCTGGATGTTTGTTGTGGAATGTCAAAGCCACCTCCTCAATGCAGCGAAAGAAAAAGGACCTCAGACTTCAGTCTGCATTATGTGGACATGAATTTTACAGTGTTTGGGGCCTGTGACCCGTAGGTTAGGGTGTCGTCTGTTTTTACAATTCACTTTATAGTAATTTTACCCTTCTCTGTTCCAAAGCGAATTCTAGTTTGATATTTATGAATAACATTAAAATGACAGTTACCTTTCATCTTAGATTTTGCACAGGAATGTGAACCTTACAGCAACTTGTATCAAGTAACTACTTTAAATAAAAAATCAGAAAATTGTCCTGGATTGTGTCTTTCAGAGTTGGACAGTGTCTCCCATCTAAAGGCTCAGATGTTTTCCAGATATTCATTATCTTGTAAACTGTGTGTAAATTAGAGAACAATTGTCATGCTTTTTTCTTTCTTTTTTTTTTTTTTTCTTTTGGGAAAACTTCTCTGTTAAGAAGTAAAATGTGTTGCTCAAAGTTACAAAGCAAGTGTGCAGCAAGGCCAGACAGTAGTTTCAGAAATTCCAGGTTTCTGAATTTTTTTTTTTTTATTAAACATGAAATTCTGAGCCTGCATAAGTCAGGAAAAGTGTTGTCATTGATTGCAATGAAGCTAGGGTTTCAGGCTGTCTCTGACACCACATAAATTTATTAAGTGAATTTTCATAAGCCCCTTTTTGATAGGAGACACAGTTAGACTGCAGTGACTTACTGAGGGCTAGTCAGGGAGTTTCCAAGAGCAGCTCAAAAATCTGACTCCAGCCCAAGTACAGCAAGCCTCACATAGTGGACTTCATCCAAAGGTTCCAGTTCCTCAGGAGCCAAAATGTTCTCTTACACACTCAGCTAAGAGTGTGTTAGGCTGTTTTGAAGACTGAACAATCAGATCCACGTGCGTTTTTAATGGAGTCTTTGCCACTATTTTGATTTTTTTATTTCATTATAGTGAGCTATCTACATTAGATGAGTGAAAGTCATGATTGCAGTTGACTAAGTTTCACTTTACTTTCTGTTGGGTAATAGGATTCAAGAAAAACAAAACTATGCCAGTATTAGCAACTGTAGTATTTTATAGCATGTTTTTATTTTGAAAATGCCCCAACCTCATATTTAAGTTACTGTTTAAAGTGGTAATATATTAAAATTTGGACTACATAAACTACTTTTAGATTTTAAAGTCAGCATAGTGAAAGGATTCTGGTTGGTCTCATAGCTTTTAAATAACTTGGAATTGTTAATATGTGAAAGAATGCCAAATAGCCTGGCATCCCCTTGCATGTCTCAATCCTCAGAAATGCGAGTTATTGTCCTGTACTAATACCAGTTGAGCTCCCCTGCATGGTTGTACATTTTTAGTCAATTGGAGGCATGAGATAAAATGCCTAAAGTTAAATTTCTTTCTCCTAAGCTTACTCTAGCCTACTTCACCTCATGTTTGCCAGCAGACTGAGGATATTGATGAGTTGTTTCCTGGATGATGCACACCAATGCATTAAGTTACATGTAAATTATGTGTAAAATTCTGTTTCCTAGGAAGTGAAGATTAGAAATTGTTCTGATAATCTGAGAAAAAAAATTAACAATACCTTTGTGCAGGTGAAGAAGATGATCAAAAAACTGTGAAATCCCCTTCCCTGACTAGAAAAGTTAATGTAACATAAGTAATTCTAAAGTAGACTTTGCCTAGTGTTCCATTATAGGTATATTTGTTGATTAATTATTTTTAATAGGGTAGTGGGGGTAAAGAGAAGTGTGCCTAGAAGGAGGTTGAAAACCACTAGACTTCACAATGATTTGATATCTCAAATTTTTCTCCTTGAAGGAAGAAAATAAAATCAGTTAATGGTGTACCTTGGAGAGAAATCGCTGCTTTGCAGAGGCTTTTTGGTTCTGTTGTCTAGCTTGCAAACTCAGCTGATGGTCTGTAGATAAGCCTCTCTTCCCACAAGTGTTGGTGAAGGAGTGCAGGTGTAGAGTTGGGCAAGATCTGAAATACTGTAGTTCAAACAGACAAGAAAAGGCCTTAGAATCTGACAGAAGCAATATTCAAAAGGATGGATTTATGATTGTGATGGTAAGATTAGAGGCTCTTAAACTAGTGATGTTTATGCAGTTTGTGCTTGTTTGCAGTTTTTTTTCCCTCATGCTTTTCTTGAGGCAGCACACCTGATGTGGTATTCAAAGCAGCTCAGAAAAGATAAACAAAGCTGTGTTCTGAAAGGAGAGTTGATAAGTCACACCCCTAGGCCTTAAAACCTTGATTTTTTTTTTTTCTTAATTTAGAAACAAGGATTTGTCCTGTCATATGTGTTTTTGTGTTGTGCTGTAATTAGCCTGGTACATGAAAAATCTTCAAAAAGGAACTTTTGAAAAGCGCTGGATTGCGACTAAAAAATAATTATTTTTAAATGAATATTTAGTATTCATTTTTAAAGCATATTGTCACTGTTGAGCTCCATAATTGATACTTCTTTTGTCCATCTGCAGTGATTAAGCTGGTGTGAAATTTTTGTTTCTAATTTAAAATGAAGAAAATAAATACGTTAGAAAAAAAAATCTAATTCTTCATGTAAATTTGGCCTTTTAAACACTTGTTTTACTGGCAACTGTATGTCAGTGTTGGAGATCTTTGTGTATTTCTGGTTTGTTTTTGTAGCAACCCAGCCAGGACCCTGAGGATTCTGCATGTTCTTCAGCACAACGGAAACTGAACAGGCAGTTTTACAGATTTGTTATATTCCCTGGCAAATGGATTAAAGTCTGGTACGATCGGCTTACCTTGTTGGCATTGTTGGACAGGTAAGCTTTTTTTTTTTTAACTTCTGCCCTATGTAGTGTTAGAGTGGGTGGCTCCACATGTCCATAAAGCAGTGCAGATCATTAGAGAAGAAAAAAAGTGAGCCTTGTATTAGTGTCTCATATTCAGGTTGAATAGATAGGTGCATTTTTGCATTAAGTTGAAGAGAATGTTTCTCTTCAGGGTTGGTTTTGGTGGTTCTTGCTACCCTTTATCTTCAGGCAGAGACTTTGATTCATATGAGCACCAGGCTTGCAGAATAGCGTGTAATTTGACTCACAGCTTAGGTCCAATGGTTCTGAGCTTTTTGATGAGAAAATCAGAAGTGGAAGGGTCCCAGCGTATTGTAAACCAGGAACTCCAATCTTTAAAATAAGAAAATAATTTATACAGTGGTATTCAGGAGGAGATCTTTCAGCTGCTGCCTCTGTTCCAGTTCAACTTTATTTGTTTAGAGAAAATTTGTTGTCTTGGCATCACTCTTCAGGCAGTACTATTTGCTATTAGATCTCACATGGAGTAATCTGCTGGGTCTATTATGACCTTTAGACATCTTAGCCTACATACCTAATGGCTTCTGGTTTTCCTGTCTCTGCTTTTGAGAAGGTGCTGTGCCATGTATGTTAAAATGAGCTCCACAGCAGAAATATCAGATGACAGTTTTACCTGCTACAGAAATCAGGCTACGTGTCAGGGAGCTTAAAGTCCAGAGCAGATACTTATTTATCTGTGATGTCTTATCTCTGTGTTTCAATTGCATGGAAAACATCTGCTGATAAACGCTTTCGTTATAGCCTGAATATTGCTTTTTATCTCAGCTTCCATGTTCTATTAGAACAGATAAAACAAATAAAACATCAGATGACAAATTTGGTCTTTCATCCAATTCTTTGTTGTCAGACATATGTTTTTCATTAACGGAATGTCTTATTTCCTCATGTAAAAGTGGTTTGGGCGGTTTTATTTGTGGTTGTTTGTGTGGGTTTTTGTGGTGGTTTGTTGTTTTGGTTTGGGTGTTTTTGAAGATTTTGTTTGTCTGCATTTTTATAAAAGTGCTTTCCTACATTCAAATTCAGCTTCATTGTGAGATTCTAATTGGGAAGTGAGATTAGAGGGGATATTGGACTTCAGTGCATATGCCTTTTTTTTAATACATTTTAGATACCATTTTGGATAAGGTTTTTGGCACAGGGGTGAAATACCTGGTTGAATATTGAAATGTAGTTATGGGAGCAAAAACTCAGATCCTGTAAATTCTTATAGCTGCAGCACTGACAGTTTGTATCAACTACAAATGCGCTTGCCTTGCTCTAATGAGTCTATAAATATTTGTACTTCTCCAACACTTATTCACATAGGACAGAAGATATAAAGGAGAATATATTTGCTGTCCTTCTAGTAATTCTTGTTTCACTTCTTGGATTCCTGACTCTGAATCAAGGCTTCTGTAAAGACATTTGGGTTCTATTGTTCTGTCTTGTGATGGCCAGCTGCCAGTATTCTCTCCTAAAGGTAGGACACAAGTTCATAGCCAATTGCTGAAATCTCTTCTAAATTCTTTGAAGGAAAAATCCTGTAAATAAACTTTCTTTTTTTTTTCTTTTGTTTTCAGAGTGTTCAGCCTGATCCTGCTTCACCAATACATGTAAGTCTCAGCCAGTACAAGAAGTCTTTCTTTGTTATCACTTGCGTACTCTGAAACAGTTGGCTGTTCGGTGAAATATAGGTATTAGTAGTTTGCTGTTCTACCTGATTTGTGAAAATGAAAAAGATGTTGCCAATTCAAGACTCTGTTCTAGGTTTAATTACTTATAAGGATTTTGGATTTTTTACTCATGTTAAAAAAGTGCTTTTTCTTAAAGCTAAGATATGCAGTAACACAAATTCATATGGACTAGTTTGCTGATGTTTAATCCTGTGGCATCAGGCAATCATTTTCTTTGTTTTCCTTTAGAAACATGACTGAAAAGAGCGGAAGAGCAAAAGTTACAGATTTTTTTATTATTATTACTTTTATTTTATTTTTTAAATCTGGTATAGCAGATGTATTTATCAATAATATTATTAATGGCACAGGTGTTTTCTCTTTTTTATAATATGGTTACCATTATTGTGCTTGTGTCCTGAAGAAATGGCCAAGTCTTTGAGTAAATGCAGCCTGTAAGGATCCTTGCTGGTTCCTATTTGTCTGTTGAGTATATCTAAGAAACTGAACTCTGACAGTGCCAAAAACCTCACAAAGAACCAGTTCCTTACACAAGTCTGTCCTCATTACAGGATTGGTTTAGGGATATCATCCTACAACTGCAACCTTACCACTCCACCTGTCACAGTGTCTCAGCATTTTTGGTTTGTGGATCTTGGAAGACATTTCAGTGGTCATAAGGTCCCTTTCTTGCTTTTACACTGGATGCTTAGTTGCTCACATTTTTTATTTAGCTCTTCGAATATTTTTGAGGACATCCTCTCTTCCCTCAGGGTTAAAAAATGGTATGTTGAAAACTTCAGGTCTTCTGGATCATTTCCCTTTGGCAGGGAAGCAATCATTTTTATCAGTTTAGAGGCTAGAAATACAGGCTGAGCTTGAAATTGAGGTTATTTACAAATATGCTACACACTTAACTGAGATGGATTTCAGAAAATTCTCAGTTTCTTATCCATACCAGTTATTATGGGGTGAACTTATGGTGGCTTCGTTTATAATGAATTCACAGGAAATATCTGTCTGCATAAAAAGTAGGAAAAGCTAATAAACAGCAACTTGCACATTGTAGGGTAATATTTCTAATGTAGGGTAATATTTCTAATAGAAATATTCTAACCTCAGTGAAGAACTAGTGACTAAAATAATATTATCTGTCAGTTCAACTGGCATATGTCTAGACATAATAATGTGAACTGTGATCAAATAGTTTGCACTTAATCAGACATTAGTAAGGTATACATTTGTTTAAAGTGGGTGGCAAACAGTTTTATCAAAACTTCAGTATAAACCTATCTAGCCCATATTTTTTCATAATATTAAACATAAAGTAAATAAGTTAAATAGAACAGTTTCTGTGCAGAATCCAGGTTTGAATTTCAGGCTCCCACAATACTGCTACAGGTATTATTCACCATATTTTACTCTGTAAGGCATGCAGCAGTGTAGTGAAGGAACAATAGGTTTATTCCCATCTTCTGTATGCTCTCCTGAAACTTTATCAGGGATACCTTCTTGCAAACTTTTTGGTGCACTGTACAAACTCCAGTGGAATTAAAATTTAGAGAGTTTTTCCGCTAAGAGTTTTAAAGATAGGAGAGGTTATGCTAAAATGGAAGATCAGCTATTTCTACATTGTATCTTTTTAACACAATAGATATTTGTAAAGACTTGCTTGATCTGCTGAGCACCTCAAAAACAGGACAACAAGAAGGCGAGAAAAGATACTACATGTACTGTTTCATAATTCATGTGACTGCATTAAAATTAAAGAGTGTAACATCTTGATGTTAATGTAAGGATGCAGAACAGCAGAGGGATTAAAGAATGAGCTGTACCATGCCCATGAATGAAAATGCAGATGAGATTTTTCAGTGTGAAACAAACCCTCATGAGCCTCAGATTTGCACACTGAATCAAGTTCTGTTCTGGATCCATGAGTAGCCGCTACTGCCTTATGTTATAAGCTTCTGGCCTATCTCTCATGTGCAGAGTTTGTTACTGTTTATGTGAGTTTATCATCTCTAGCCTGTACTATTTTTAAAGACTCTGTTTTAAAATAGCATCCAGTAAATTCAGGAAACACAGTGCCTAGAGACATGTAAGCTTGTGTTCTAAACTCCTTCCGAGTCCCAATGTACTCACTTGCTGCTTTTGAGAAAGAGCTCACATTTATTGTTGCTGCAGATTTAGAACTGTTGACTGCTACAAGGTGAGAGTCAAATTTTCTTGTCGGCTAGTGCTTTAGCCTTTCCAGTTCTGGTGCCTGGGGAGCTGGTGGCCATTAGTTGCTGTTTACGCAGTGTTACGTGGTTCTAGGATAGTAAAATTTGGCAACAGCCTCCTCGCTGGAGTGTTGGGGAGAAGAAAATCAAGTTCATCCTAAGTGTGTTACATTTTGCTGTTAGTGACATGATAGAAGAAAGGTGCCAGTAACTGCAGAGTATTAAACTGAGAGATCCAAGAGATCCTTGTCATGTGCATTTCAAGGTTTTAGACAAACCTTAGACAAGGTTTTAAATTTAGTATATACCTATATAGAAGGATCAGGAGAGCTTGCCTGTAAGTCCCTCACAAGAGACCTGTATAGCTCAGGATCTAGCTCAGGCCTACAAAGGCATTTGAGCTTGAAAGATGGCACTTGTGCTCTTAACAAGATTGAGAGTCTCTTGCAAAACTTCATTGTCTCAGTTCCATTACCCGCCAGAGCAGATAGCTAGCATGTTCGTGTAGGTACTGTAGGCAGTTTCATAAATCCCATAAGGCACTTTAAAAGTATTTTTAATTTGCCCCTGTAAGCTTTTCTGTAGGACTGAGCACATGAACATTTCTTTATATACAAACCCTTCTTTTTTCTCTTGCATGTGTGCACTCACCAAAAAAAAAGTCATTAGATCTTCCTTAAATTTTCCAATTAAAGGTGTATTGCAGTCAAAACTGTTTTTCTAAATGGAAATGTTTGAAATCATTCTGGTTTTGCTGAAAGTCGTAGTATTTTTATCAAAATATGAGATCCACCAGTGCTGTGTTGGTAGGATATGAATATGTTCCTGCAACTTATTAATGAGAAATACGGACTTGAAAAAGCCAGGCACATTTTTTATCAGGGTTAGGAAAAGGAAGATTTTTCACTCAATTTTTTATCAGCAAAGATAAAAATGGTTGCTCAACAAATGAGGTATAAAATATAAAAGGAATTCTGCTTCATTGTTTGAATTCTTCTGAAGGAGAATGCAGAATGGAGTCATTTCACCAAGATGAGATCAGTCTTGCATGTCAAAATTTGATAAGCTTGTCTAGTAAAGCAAAATAAACCCTTAATTTCTAAAATACCTTGTTGAAACGAGTTGTGCTATCACGTGTCCATTTTGGTGAAGGGCTGCCTAGCATGGCCTGTTAGTGGCAGGCACAAGAGAGCTTTGCTCCTATTTTTCTGTTTGTTTGTTTCTAAAACCTTAAAAGGTGATATGTAACATCTGTCACCTGGCTGTGGCTTTTGGGAAGTGATGCACCTTTGCAGTGATCTTCTCTGTCCCAGAACGTGTCTACTGTTTGCCTCAAACCAGTCCCGTCCCAAATAATCCCCCTCACATGAAGGATGTAAATGACAGTGATGCAGGATGTGGGGACTGGAGTATTTGTTGTGCTCTAGGGTGCTCATTCAGCTCCAGCACATCCCAAGCAGTGCAACAGCTGTGCAGCCACTGTCCTTCTGAGTGCATTGCTCCTGCATTGCTTTGGTCCCATTGATCTGATCATAGGGAAGATTTCCTTTTCAGGATTCTGTCTCATTCTGCCCTACCATCTGAAAAATAGGGAAGGTAGTATTTGCTCACATTTTGCAGCTTACAGGGAGGGATCAGCACCTCCCTCTCCACTTCCCCTCCTCAGGAAGCTGTAGAGAGCAATGAGGTCGCCCCTTAGCCTTGTCCTCTCCAAACTAGACAAGCTCAAAGTCCTTAACTGCTCCTCACAGGACATTCATTCCAACCCTTTCACCAGCTTTGTTGCCCTCATCTGGATGCCTTCAGGGACCGTCACTTCCATCTTAAATTGTGAGGCCCAGAACTGCACACAGCACTCAAGGTGGGGCTGCACCAATGCAGAGTATAGTGGGATAATCACTTCTTTTGACCAGCTGGTGATGCTGTGTTTGGTGAAGTCCAGAGGTGGTTTCCCCTCTTGGGCTGCTCAGGCTTACAGATGACTCACATTGTACTTGCAGCTGACTAGCACCCCCACGTCCCTTTCTGCAGGGCTGCTCACCAGGCACTCTTAAATTATACTTGTGCCCAGCACTACTCCATCCTAGGTGCAGTATCCAGCATTTTGTCTCATTAATCACTGCCCAGTGCTCCAATCTATCTAGTTCCCTCTGCAAAGCCTCCTGACTCTCAGCAGAGTCAACAGCACCTCCCAGTTTGATGTCTTTGGTGGTCCTGCTAATGGTGCATTCAGATCTTCTCTCCAGATTGTTCATAAATATATTGAGCAGAACTAGCTAGAACTGAGCCCTGAGGAACTCCACTTGTGACAGGTCACCAGCCAGGTGTAGCCCCTTTCACTGCAGCACTTTGAGGTCTGCCTGCCCTTCAGCCAGTTCTTCACCGGGTGCACCATAAACTACTTTAGAAGTAAGTAAGAGTTAAATATACACTGTAAACCTGAGTGTGTCAGTGTTCTGTGTGGAACTGCAAGATGTGTGGAATTAAACCACTGGACTTCTAGTCATAAGCTGTGTCTTACCCAGCTGCCTTCACATAATTACCATGCAAAGATAAAACTGGGTTCCGTAATTCAAGAGGTAAGACAAGAATGAAACATCACAAAATAGACTTTGGTCTTGAGTGCACATCAGGATATAAAACGTTAAGCAGTTATCTAGGTGCATATTTATTCGTTTCTTTTCCTAAGGCACAGCTCATATTTAAGGTAAATGAACTGAAGTCTAAAAAACACCAGAAAGTAATATTTTAAGTGATTTTTCTATTTTAAAGTCAGATCTTTATCCTTCTAATTTGTCACAGATTATTTTGTGAACGTGTTCTATTTAAGAAAAAGGACATTAATAAAATCTGCCACCTTGTTAACTGATTGATCCCAAAGGAGAGTACAGATCAGTTAATAGCAATGCTAGCTTAGGAGCTTGACGGACACCCAAACAAATACAGCTCCTGTTTCAAGTCAGTAAATAGACTCTAAAAAGACATGATCTTTTATTATAGTCATTAAAATTGCATTTTACAAATGAGAACAGTTGCACAGCAGATTTATGCAAGCCAAAATTGGATTCTGGTCACTTGTTCCTGGCTTTTCACACTCAAGGAATCTTTTGACTCACTAGTGTTTAAAATGTCTTAGTTACCCTTAAGCTTGCTACCAGGAAAGCTATTAAGATTTTTCTGAAGTGTCTGTTACTTTCCCTGGCCTACAGCCCCTCAGCAGTGTTTTGTAGTATTAGTGGTGATCAGTTGTGTGAGAGATGTGTATGAAAGGCATCAGATGAGAATCCTTTCACATCCTAATTCCTTTGGATCATCATTTCAAAGTGCTTCATGAGAGGCAGACCAGAAACTGCTGATGAGTGTCACCCCTTCCAGAAGGGATGCTGATTTGCTGTCAAGGGGTTCAAAGCAGCAAAAAAATTAAATTGTATTGGTGCAAAAAAAAAATCAGTCTCCATGCCTCACACTGCACTTAGGAGGTGCTCTACTATTTTTCTTTCCATGATTCAATTAAGAATTAATTTTATATTTTAATAAGGAAAAAAAAAAGTCAAGTTATCTGAAGCAGACATTCATTAAAATAACAGTAATATAGAGGAAATTTTTTTGTCTGTTGAAAAGAAAGTTTCAGACAGATTGAGGGTTTTTTTTCCACAGAAAATTATGGCTTCTGCAACTAGTATTTTTGGAAAGGTCCAGAAGGTTAGATTTTCAAAAGCATAAATGATTGCTGGAGTCAGTCTTAACTGCCCGTTGTGCCTTTTGAAAGTCTTCTTTGGAGAAGAAAAAATACCTTGTAGCATTTTTATTAATAATTATTATGTATAAGTCATTAAAATATTTTGTCTGACCCCTGACCCTCTCTAGTTTAATGCAGTGCACACAGTAGGAGAATGAATAAAAAATTCAGACTCTTTGTTTTTTCTTCCAGGGACACAATAAAATCATAATCTACAGCAGACCTGTATATTTTTGTGTGTTGTGTGGCCTTATTTTGCTGCTAGATGCTGGATCTAAAGACACGAATCCTCCTGTTTATACGATGTATGGCTTGAAGCTCTTTTCCCCTAGATCTCTCCAGTCAGCCAGAGACCATGTAATAGGTGAGTCAGTATTTTTCCTAGGACTGTAAAAATGAATTAAGCATTAACTGGGGAAGTCTGTGTTTTCCTATGTTGGTAATCAAATGTATGTTATGGAGGTGCAACTCTAAATCAAATTGATAGAAACATTTGGAAGGACTTAAGACAGGGATGGGGGGCAGCTGGCAACCTTCCCTCACATAAAAGGAGTTCTTAATGAAATGAGGATCGTAGAAATGTCTCCATAGAAAACTAACAGTCACTGATGTTATTAGCAAAAGACATCATCTGTGAAATGGAGTTAATCTTTGTAAGCGTTTGTCTGTGTGGAGCAGTTATTGCAGGATAAGTTGAGTTTTAAATTTAATGCCTGAAAGCTAATCCATTCCAAGTCCTCAGATGGACATTCTTTTGCTCATGATGAATGTGCTCTTTCTTGGTTTAGTTTAATCATACTGTCCATGTGACCAGATAGTGTGAAGCAGCCATTCTACAGTAGCTGTTGCAGCCTGTTTCCTTTTGGAATCATGTTTTGAGGTTGCTGAGGATATTCAGATATTGCCCCAAAACAGGTCTGATGATCCCTTAGCACTAAGTTGGAGTGGCCACAGCTGACATTGCCCCATTCTGTCAGGATGCTCCTTCCTGTTGCACGCCACACTTGCAGTCTGTAACTGTAATGTTACACCAGTTGTGTCACAGATTCAAGTTCTGAACTGGACTCGTGTCAGTAGCGAAACGCTGTTAAGGTGTGAGGTAGGAGATACAAAGTTTACTGTAAAAGTTGTGAAAATTGCCCAAAAAGCAGTGTTGCAATGTACCAAAAATGGCCTGTTGGTTTGTGAATTTAGAACCAGGAAAACCTACTGTAACAGAATAAACTTTTTGTAATATAGGGTGTGTGACCTTTGAGGTCCTTGTTCACCTTGCCTGTTGTACTTGCTTTTTGCTATACTTGAGTCAGACTATTACTCCCTGAGAGGCATACTATTTTTAGGAAAGCCTCCTTGTCCTTTATATAGGTGCATTGACTCCCAGTTCTTCACACGAGAAACAAGGGAATACGAAGACCTGCATCTCAATTATTTTGATTAGCTTCTTTCATTACTTTCCTTTGGTCTCATTAAAGTTTCTCCTTAAATCTTATTTTCTTTGTCTGTCAAAAGGTGAGCAGTAAAAATACTGATAAATAATTCAATGAGAATCTCAGATGACACTTGGGATAGAGATAAATGAAAAACTATAGCAACCAGTATAAGAAAACGAAGTGTGGTTATAAATGTGTTAATTTTGGCCGGCCTCAAAAGAGGTGGCAGAGCATGTTCTTGAAGTAGCCTGGAGGGGGTGGGGGAGGGAGGAGATACAGGCTCATCTCCCTGGCTGGCCTCTTTAATGAGAGGGAGGAGAAACCATTTCCCTTTGCTGGTCCCCTGTTCTTATTTTGCCAAGTATGTTTGTTCAAGTGATGTTTGGTGCCGTGCTTTGGCTATTCCTTGCTTTGTCTATGTGGGAACCCTAACTTCTGGCTGCCATAATTTCTTGTGAGTGTTCACAGTGCAGCTACCCCTGTAAGCCATGGCAGTCTGGCATCTCCCAATACCTTGCTGAACTTTGAGTATAGATTCTCTTAGATGATCAAGGTATAGTAGTACTTGGTTTGTGCAATAAAATCAGTAGAGAAGTTGGTCCACTGAATACCAAGGAAGTGTTACTATTGTTTTGCATTTTTGCCTATTTCCTAAGTATTTTTTATCTCTTTTTATTGTTTGTCATCATATGGTGACATTTTAGTTTATATTTTTATAGAAATTTATTGTGGTATTCAAAGTTTATGTTTGGAAATCAAGGAATTTTTGACTGTACATTACAAATACCGAGGAAAGGAAAAGTCTTCTATTTCAGGTGTTTACTATGGTAAGAAGCAAAAGCTATGGAAATCATAGAAAGTACTTACCAAGGAACTAATGTGATGCTGCATAGCATACTCTGATAAAAGTCTTGCAATAAGGTTATAAAATGAAATAATTGAAAATTTGTTGGATGTGTAACCTAATTACTTACAAAACATGGTTTTTGACAGGTCCATTTCTTTGCAAGCAACCTGCTTACGATCTGATTCTGTTTTATTTTGCATTGATGGGGATTCTGCTATTGATTTATACTTTCATTAGCTGGGCAATCATGACTTCAATTCTGCTTATGGTTTTCATCTTGAATTCCTTATTTCAGCTGACCTTTTTGCTGGATTAGCATATGGAGTGCAAATAAAGGCACAGATGGAGCCAACCTCACTCACTAGGTGCTACAGGTGTGATTAGTGACAGAAGTAGTTAGGCACTTAATATAAGATAGTTCTTGTGATGAAACCATTTAAGCATTCTACAGGTGAGTGAAATTATTTAGCAGACATCTCAGAAGACTAAGTATCAGGTGGTGGTGACAAAAGCCTATCAGTGTTACCCTGTTATGCTCAGGAGTAGGAAAACAAAAAGTCTATTTCTCACTGAAATAATGGCTTTTTTTTTTCCCCCTCATGAAAAAAATGTGTTATTACACTGCAAATGGACTAGTACTCAAATATATAATTTTTTTAAGTAATAATTTTCTAAACTTCTAAAATGTTTGCAGTGACATTGCCATTCTACACTTCTCAGAAGACCCAAAGTTTCCAAAGTCAAAATTTGTGTTTCCCTCTTACATTTCTGTGATAGGTGCATGTTTAGAGGAAGCCATCAAACTGCAGTGTTAAATGCCAGCAGCTCATGTAAGCATCCTTTAGTGGTCCAGGCCTTAAAGGTGTTGTGTTCTGCATGGAACTATGTGATGCTTAAACAACTTCTCTCTGCAATTCATAATGCACCTCCAAGGGATTACTCAGTTACTTTTATTGTCTGCTTCCCACAAAGGAAACTATTGCTCCTAAATTCAGTCCTTTTGTAGGTGGTGAACTGTTTATTTTCCTCTCTGTGTCCCTTTGTGCAGGATGAGGTAAACAAAGCTGCCTGTGCTAAAGAAGTTGTTAGGCTTGTTCAAGGTCTTAATATAGACAGGGTGAGCTGAGGACAATTTCGTAGTCAACTAACTTTTCCCTCCTTGTTTACATTTATCTCTTTATACTTTGGTGTACTGTCAAGTGTCTGATCTCATCCTTCCTTCCACTGCTCTTATTTCAGCTTTTCTGAGGTTGCTACAGCAAAGGCAGTCATTTTGACTGTAAGCCTGTAGTCTAAGATGGGTTCTGGTGGTTCTACAAGTCTTTTGTCTGAGGAAAAGATCACCTGAGAGTTTCAGCAGTCAGTTTTTGGGATAGTTGATCCCATGGCAAGTCTGCATGGCCTGCTAAGCAATTTTCTGTCATGCCTTTCTGTCTGTCTTCAGGAGTTGTCCTTGCTTGGCTTGGTATGGATTGGGGGAATATCTTAAAAAGCGCAGAGTAATAAAGGAAGAGGAAATTAATATTGGCCTTTGCATATAAAAGATTGAGAGGACAGTATTTCCTCATTTTCTTATATATGCGTAATTTGTACCAGCAGCAGGAAGTAGTGCTGAAGGGTACATTGTGAATGTGAGTGTACTTAAGTGAGCACTGTCTGTGTTTAACACTTGAGCATGTTGTTTTTATTCCCGTGTTTTACTTCCTCGGCAAGATTTACAATATTAGATAGCAGTAGTGTATAAAAAGATGAAGATAAAAGCTGTCAGATCAAACCTGGTGTATTGTTTCCCTTTAGCACAAGATTCATTAGTAAAATGAGCTGGGAAATGTGAAATAAGCATTCAGCAAAGAACGTAAATCCTATTGTTACGTTCTTAAAAATCTGGTTGGGGTGGGAAGGGGAATAAGTTGTACTGGTGATTTGTGTAATGTTCTTGTTGTAGGAATGAATAGGAGGAAACTGCAGTCTTCCTAGCATGGAAAGTAACAAATACATACTTGTTTACAAGGAAGTGTGACTGACACATGTGTCTCTCACTGTGCAGGACATTCTGGTACTAGTACAGTGAAGCAGTAAGGGTATGGTTAAACATGTGCACATATCCTTGAAATCTACAGTAGTGGAGACTTGGGTCAAATGTGTGTTTCGATGCTTTGGTAGATAGCCTTGCTTAGCATTTTCTGTGGTGGAACTAAGAATAAATGGATGGGAAGGAGGACTGGCTGGAAATGAACAGAACAAAAGGCTAGCAGCGTGATTACCTGAATTAGGACTCCTCCTTTTCCTTGACTGTAAGGCAATTATTTAAATTAGCATTTCTATCTAGAAAGAGAGTATGTAAAGTTTTCAGACTGGATTTTACCCCTGAGTTTCTTTCCTGTTTTTCATGTTCTTTTCCTACTCCAAAGTTAAAGGCTATCCTGCTGGAAGTTGGGGGAATATTCTGGGAAGTTTCACTATAGATTTGTCCCATTTTTGTGAGCTACTATAAGTGTCTGTTGTCAATTTCTGGCAGAAGCAGGGTATTGTAGTAGCCAAGATATTTAGGATTTTAGCTATTAAAGTATCTTTTGTTTGTTTATATTGAATTGTTATAGCTGTGCTTGAACAATCTCAGATTCAAGAAGGAAATTCCAAAGTCTGCAAATTAAAGTTTCTGTCCTTTAGACGGAATAAATATAACTTTGAAATTATTTGATAAGTAGTAGGGAAGCTGCAGAATGTTATTTTCTTTGCCACTGCTTTTATCCAAATTAGATCTTAAAGTTAACCCCTGAGCTTTAGTTTCTTATGTAGCATTATTTTGAAACATGAGAAGGAAAGTGCAATCATTGCTACTAATGGTAAAGTATGCTCACTTGAATGTTTTCAGAATTTATTGCAACAATTTCTTATTCTGGTATCATGTGGGTTTCTCTATTTTCCGTACATTGGGATGTATGACTGTGTTCTAAAATACCTTTTTTTTTTTCCTTTTTTGTCTATAGTGTTTTTATATTGCTTTCCTGCAATTTCTCTCCTTGGACTTTTTCCTCAAATCAACACCTTCTGCATATATCTTTTGGAACAAATAGACATGTTGCTTTTTGGTGGTTCTGGTAAGTAGCAATCTGCAGCCTGAGTGATCCCTTTCTAGGCTTATAACTTTAGGTTAGGTTATATTATTGCATCTTCCAAAGCTCAGTGCATGTTAAAGCTCAAACAGCTAATAGTTTTCATCTAATAGCGGGGTGAATACTAATAAGACCCACATGATTGGATTTCTTTTTTCTTTTGAACAGTTGTATATAAGTTGTGCTATAAGCTGCAGAATATGGTTGATATCAAAGAGCTCTTTCCTGGAATGTCTGATGTGAAGTTTTACTGTATTTATTAAAAAGGAAAACCTTTAAATTTTTTTTTCTGTAAACTCCATTTAGAAAATTAAAAAAAGTTTGTATTCTTCCATAGTAAGGTATTTTGACAAGATATTTTATGATTTTTTTGGGATGTTCTTTCAGTCAGAGATTAAAGAAGGCCCTTGAGAGATGATGCATTGGGACTTTTTGTTGGTGGTGGTTTTCTTATGTTTTTCATTATGGCTTAAGTAACAGAGAAGATTGAGATCCATCTACACTGTAATTTTATTTTGGGTTAGAAACAAAAGTCCCTTCGCCTTCCAACTTACCACATGTTTTGTGTCATGGAATGGTGGCAGATGAAACTGGATTCCATTTGGGTGAAACTGAAAGGATGCACCTATTGCACTCTGAATGCTAAAGAGCCTGCAGACTAGAGACATTCTGCAGAAAGGCATCTCAAACATGTACATGACACGTTCAGCACCTCTCTTTCCACAGACATACTCTTACTGCATTGTTCTCCTTGCTACTATAGACATAGCCTTTGGCAAGTGATTGAAACCAGCACACATGACATGGGTGTCCTTTGCTTTTTGTCATATAAATTCCATAGTGACCTACAGGAAGTAATGTGTTGGATAAAGTCTTCATCATCATAATGATGGTAATAATGTATGTTGAACCCTAATTAGAGCATGGTTTTGCAGCCCCTTGTCTCCATTGTTGAGACTGCTTAACTGCTGATTCTGTCTGACAGCTTTTCCTATCTGTCTTCTGGAAGCTCTTGAAGAAGGTGATAGTTTGTCCATGTGTCTTGATATGGTGCAAATCATGGTAGACTGAGCAAGTTAGGATGCTTTTAGATGATAGCAGGGCCCATGCCTCAAGAACAAAGAGAAGGAGGAAAACTTCACATGGATTTTGACTGGAAAACTGCCAATTCTGTAGATTGCTGCATTCCTCTTTGGTAACAATATGAAGAGGCATACTGATATTTGGGCAAAACAATGTTCAATACAAAAATGTTTATTGTGGGACCTCAGATAGATGGGAGAAAGAGGGAGTGCAATGGCATTGGCCTTTGTCTTAGCTGTAAACAGTTTTATGAGCTTATTTGGGGCATCAAAGGTGTTAATAACAAGCTTTATGATATCTGATTTTAATCTCTATACCTCTCATAATTTTTTTCTTTTGATTATGTGTTCTCATTTAGGAAGAAATTAACTTATATGTAATTTCTGTATTTCAGCTGCCGCTGGGTTCGTATCTGCACTATACAGCATTTCCCGAAGCTTTGTCGTTCTGATTGTCCTCTATGCTTTCTGCTTCAGTGCAGTGAAGGTAAGGCAGAAAAGAAACACTGTAAAGATTCAAAATTTCAAGCTGGAAATTCATGTAATCTAGGGACACTAGCATTGTTTGGTCCTACATTGTCCTTATTTATCAAGACAAGCTTTGCAAGCCATGCCTCAGGTTCTGCCTGTTAGCTACACTGAAACAGACTGAAGCTGTAGTAGAAATTCTGAAGTAAAGATGTGTTTAATACCTGTGACTATTTGACTCTTACATGTGTCAGTCTGAAATCATGCACTCAATTTTCTCTATAAAACGAATCATAGTCTTGGCTTAAAAAGCTGCGGTTCCTATTGACCTGCATAAGGCAGGCTGAATTTGATCAAAATTGCTAGTAAGGCTTTTGTTGTTGCTTCATAACAGTGTACCTGAGAGCTTAAATGTCCAGCTTGGGCAGACCAGTGGACTATCTAACCCAGTAATGTCTGCATCCACAGGGAAATGCAATTTAGGAATTTAATGCAAGCCAGATGACTGAGTTTGCCCTCGTTTCCCTAATATCCCTCCAGTACCCACAATTGTTACATTAGGGATGTTGGAGAGTATGATTGTTTCATTTGGTGTCTGTGGGCTTGTTGCCTATGAATTTGCCAAGTCCCTTCCTGAATGTGCTGGTCCTGTCTGTCACCAGAATTTTGTGCCAACAAATTCCAGATGTTCATAGTGCTCAGTGCAAAGTAGTGCTGTCCTTCATTGGTTTAAACTGATCCGTTAATATCACCAAGTCTTCCCTATGCTTAGAATTGCAGGATTTGTGAAAAACCTATTCTGCATTCACTGTATCCGCTGCCTTTTCAGTTTTGTAGGTATCTGAGATCCCTATATAAGGTTCTGCAACAGCCAAGGGTTTATAATGTCTACACCCAGGCTGGCAAGTTACACAGATGAGAGGGACAGTCCGATGTTCCTTTAAGGGAATTCTTATGGGACATTAGTGTTTCTATAATGGCTTTTAACAGTTTTTCTCTTAAAATTTTGAATGGGAACCTTAAATCAAAGAAAGGACAATTATAATGCCTCAATGGCCACTTGCAGGTGATAAGAGCAGGCTGTATGTTCTTAACTACTCCCAACAGTAAGGTAAAATGTGTTAAACCACTGTTTTATCTTGCCCCTGGGTGGCTTGAGTCCATACACAGTAAGTTACAGCAACTCAGCTGCTGAGCAGTACTGTGTTGAGACACTTGAAAATTAAATGTCCTGGAACATGTGGTGTACTCCCAGTGAATCTCCTGTTACCTGGCTCACCTGGTATATCAGTTACACTGGTTACACCTGGCCCAGTCTGTGTGATGCTATAAGGTTTAACTGCTTCCTATGCAGTTTCCTAAGGTAGCTAGTATTCCTGCTACTGTTTTCTGGCTGTATTAATGATTCAGAAACTGTGGCTGAGATGGAGAATGATGCTCTCTGTAAGGAAGAACAGAGTGAGAAAAATGGATAAATGGGGGAAAGAAACAATGAGAAAAATGGAAAGAGCTATATGGAAGGGAAGAGTTGAGTTAAATGACTGTTAAACAAGCAATTATCTGGGGAAAGGATCTTTTTTTTTCTTTTTCCCTGTAAGATTAGAAGAGGGTGATTCACTAGTTGAGTGTAGGGAAGTTGTGTGATGGATACTTCAAAAAAAGTTTTTTTGTAAACAGTAGAAAATAAATTCCACTTAAATTAGTCTACATCATCTTTTCTCAGCATAATACTTTAAATTATAGTGTGCAGGTGGCTTTGCAGGTAAGCAGTCTCCTTGTGGATTAGGCTTCAAACTGCTCAGATGTCTGCTTTTAATGCTACCCTGAAGTTGTAGAGTACTGTGAAAGATTTACGAGATATTTGTTGTGAATTACCAATATTAAGTTCAGATTCTCTGTTTACACAGAAATTACAGTTAATTTGAATTTTAACGGCACTGTTCTTGTGAAGGCACTTCTGAGGAGGTTAATTTAAAGCATGTAAAGATGATTCCTCTTGCTTCAGGTCATAGTCTCGGTCTACTGGGGTGCTTGGAATTTCAAACATTTTTTTCTTCCAGAAGTTATGAAATAAGCACTTTGCTAGTTCTCCTTTTTCTTCAGTCAGCTGCAGATTTTTATTTTTTTTTATTTATTTTGGACCAATGTCGGTAACATTGCAAGAGAATGGTGAAGGAGGAGTAAATCTAATCCTGAATAGGGAACCCTGTGAAAGGTGGTCTAATCCCCCTTTGAGGAACTAGAACTGTTTTGATATGTAGTGAGCAACAGTTTCTGATCTTAATCAAATAAAGATTTGGATTCTTGGTGCACTGGAAATTGCAGAGTTTAATTCAAAACTGAGCAAATCCTGTAGTCTCTTTCACTGAGGTATTTGCACAACAATGCTGTGCATGGTTTTCTTTAAGGTAGAAATAGCATCCCTTCCTGCATTTTATAGCTGTCTTTTTTTTTTTTATTATTATTTTTACTCTTCACTTTTAGTCAGTTTGACAAAACCAACCGACCACCATTGTCAATATTTATGGAGGTAAAAAAATCATCATAATCAAAAACTTTCAGGGCCGGGAAACATGATAGACTCTGTGGCATAGGATTTCTGGGTTGCAAAGCTTATTTTTTGGCTGAAATGTAGCTTTCTCTAATGTAAACTCTGTTTATTGGCAGACATCTTATAGCTCAGCAGGTGTAACTACTAGAGTTCTATTTCCTGAAATAAATTGCAGAGGAGAATGGATCTCTAAGTGGTTTTGTGCTTTTTATTGGTGAACAACTGCTCACATCAAATGCCCAGGCTGAAGACCATTCTAGTGGTATAAGGCTTGAACCTCTCCTTCCTTAAGTAGTTCTTGTGTTCTGATTATTATCTTGCAGGGTGAAATAGTCTAGCCTCCTTTCTCTTTGTACATTAATTATTCCAAAAGGAAAACTATTTCTCCTGAAGAAGTTCATTAGAAGAAAAAATAATTTACCACATGATTTTCTTTTTTTTGAATAGTCCCCCTGATGTTTATATTATGTTTTTGAGTGAGTTTTTCTTGTTCATTTTTAGAACATGAGTTATGTATATATACACGTACAATAGCTTGATTTAGTTGCATTCAGATTTCGAAATTATTTTAAAATAGCAAACTCACAACAATTAATTCTTTTCTCTAGAACTTCAATTTTAGCAAAATTAAGAAGTAGGAATTGTTTTGGGGTATGTCCACAGAACAGTGTACTGTGTTACTCAAGGTAACCTTCAGCATGCGAATATAAGGTCTGAGAATTGAGACTAATAGGCCTGTGCTGAAATCCTGTGCCTTGTCCAGACTGATTTTGCTGTTGAATTATGTTGTACAAAACCAACTGAGAGTCTTTTTAAAAAAGCAGCTGTGGTATAGACGTATCATTAGTTCAGCTTAATAATTCTGGATTTTTGTTCAGATAAGTTGCCTGAGGAAAATTATTTTACAGTATTCTCAGTTGAGAGGTCATGCTGTGACCTGCAGACAAAGTTTGGCTTGCCTGACAACTACATCAGGCCTTGCCACTCTTTTCTGAATGACCTTGCAGCACATTTGACATCACATGACCAGAAATACTTCTCTCTCCTGGCTAAAATGCACATACCACCTAAAACAGGATGGACAGACCTCTAGTGTTGTCTGAACAGCAAGTGTGCAGGTTGGATCAGATGGCAGGCTGCTGTCATATCCCATCACAGGACATAATCAGAAACATGTGACATGTTTTGGGGAGTGGCTGCACATTGCTCACCTGGCAGACCCAGGGTGTTTGTTGTGTGGCCAAATATGCGCTTTCCACACAACTAAAATAAGGGACAGTCTGTTAGCAGGGTCAAGCAGAAACTCTCCACAAGATGATGATACCTGTGTATGAGTTGTGCAACTTGGACACTTGGAGAAAGAAGAGGAATGTGTTGTTCAGAGGGGACTGGGAAGCGAAGGGGTCCCAGCTGGTGTGTCCAGGCGACTGGATCACCTTCTCTAGTGATCCTTAGCAGCTTTGCCTTTGCTTGATATGTGTGTGGAGGAGCTGTGGGTCTGCAGCTTATCAGGACCTCCTTTGCTGGTCCTACTACTGGGATGATCAGTTTTTGTTTTCTGTAAAGCTGTCAAGTTAAAAAAAGAAACTCCAAAATTGTTCACAGTAGAAAGTACAGAGTATTGCATCTAAAATTATAACAGATAATTTCTCCAGAAAAACCCTGAGTACAAAATAGCTGATCTCCATGTGTTTGAGGGCTGATGGACAGGACACTGACTGTTCATTCCTGTTGTCAGTCAAAGCAGTTTATTGTGAGTGCAGCAGGTTTACAAGTCTCTGTCTGACGTAGCTGGTGAGCAGAAGTTGTTGCCTCTGGTGATGATGTGAAGTCACATGGATAGATTTTTGGTTTACAGTCATATTGTCCCAGTGATGTAAAGGTGGTTTGGCTACAGCCTTCAGGTGCTGTGAAGCGTCTCTTCATACACCTTATCCTATGGCACGTCCCTGTCATGAGTGCTTGGACACTGGCTGTTTATCCAGCCTTACATTCAGCAATACTGTGAACCTGACTTCAGACAAGCAAGTAGATAAATGTCTTAGCTTCTGAAGTGCAAAGACCTGAGTTTCTCCTGCTTGCTTTGAGATTTCTTTGTCTCCCAGACCCCTGTTTAATGATATCATCACTCCTTATTCCAGTTCTTTCCAGATCCTCTATGAACTTTCATTTACTTTTGTTTAATACAAAGCTCTAAATCCTAAGGTTTTATCAGCTCCTCTGGTCATTCCTTGGATTCTTATACCTAATAGCAGTGATTTTTCAGCTCACTACTTCTTTGAAGCTATTGGGTAACTGAGTTAGTTTTAAATTACCTAAGTTTGCTTCAGCCTGGCTTTATTTCTGATCTTGTCTTCAGTCCTGTAATCTTAAGCAGAAATTGGCAGCTCTAATAGCTACCTTAGCCTTGATGTACGAAAGGGCTTTCTCTTTTTCCAGGAGGAGGTATTTTTATTTTCAGATATTACATCCATCAGATTGGAGACACGGGAGCTTCTGTGCTATCTTTTTTGCTTGACTAGAATTGCATGATGTGCTGATTTTTGTCTCCTGCTCCATCTGTTTTGTGGTCTGCGCCCGAATTTTTAAGAGATATTTTAAAAAAAAGTCAGGTATACCCTCCTACTTTTACCACAGATATTCAGTCTGGAATTTAGCCATCCTTGTATCAGTCTTTAGCATTCCAGTGTTCCAGCATTTTGCTGTGGGGCAAGAGGGCATGTCCCTGAATGTTTCTGGAGTCCCTGTGTCTTCTGCCTTCAGTTCAAATCAGTTGGTTTGGATTTGAAACTTATCCAAAACCAGTTAAGTACTTGTCATCCAGTCTTTTTTTTAAGAAACTTGCAGTTTATCTTAATCAGCCTGGGGAAAAATCAGGTTTTTGGACTTGGGTCAGGAAAATTAAACTGATGTGAATACGTTCATATGTGGCACAGCTGCTTTTTCCAGCTGTGTGTGTGTGTATTTTTTAAAATGTAAGTTAGATAGTTTCCATTACCTCATATCTGCAGCAAGTATTTTCTGGTAGCTTATTTATTGCTTCAATGAACAGTTACTAAAAATCCTGTGTGGATTTTAAACTGTTCTCAGCTCACATTGATGTAGTTTGGTTTGTTTAATGAGTTTCAAACTCATTAATCAGAATAACAGTGCTTCTTGATTCCCATTTTCAATGATGCAGTCTTCATCCGTGTACTAATAATTTTGAAATATTTGTCATAGGGTTTTATAGGGAAAGAGTTGCAAGCATTTATCTGCCTCAGTCTGCTAAGACTGCCCAAATAAATTTCTAAACAGCACTGAACAGGCTCTATGTGTGCAGGCAGAATTCCTGGATGTGTAAGTGACCAAAAATAAAAGTATGGTATTACTAGGCAGCTTTGTTTGTACTGCATAAAACACTTCCAGTCCTTTTGGAGGTGTTGGAGGCAAGGCTGATCAATTTTATGTTCTTTCCAATTTAGAGACCCCTGAGGTTCAAGCAAGAGCTGTTAGGGGTGTTAATTTTGGAGAGTATTGCCAGATACCCCGCATTTCAGTAAGAGATGTTTGCAGCCATAGTCACTCTTGCACTATAGATGTAAGTTCAGTAGTTGTGGTCTTAGTTTTCTGTATATAATGAGGACTTATTTTCCAGATATAACAGAAAAAATAAATCATGCCTGTAGCATCCAACGTGGCCCAGGGTAGCTCTTACTTTATATCACTTTATAGGAATGTAGAAATCTGCACCATTTCTTTAGGATAAACTCATTGTTATGTGAAACATGAGTATCTGTGCCTCCTGCCTGAACGTGTTACTCGTCTTACCTTTTAGCCAAGGAATCCTGGTCACAATCTGAGACCCTATTGTTGAGTAAGGTGGTATGTGTGCACCACACATAGACACCCCTGTATCAGTCCTATCCTTATGGATTTTAAATTTCAGCAGTGAAAATACAGTCCAAGATAGCAGCTGGGAGTGCAGAGAAAACAGATACAATGTTGCTTGCTGTAAAAGTTTGACCCTGGGCAAAACCAAAACCGAGCAACACCGGGCAAAGCTTCCCAGGACCGGCACAGGCCTCCTCCTCAAAGGCCCCCCCAAAGGGGAGTCAAACGGCGAAAAAGCTGAGGGGAAGGAGAGAAAACTTTAAAGCTTCAGACCATGAGGGGAACAGATATATATATATTTATTTACAGAGGAGGAAAAGGGAACTTAGTACTATATGCACACAACACGAATACCAGGCAAATACAGGGAAAGAGAGGTAACTCAAATGGTACTATATAGGTGCTATATGTATATACCCTTCTCCACGGACACCCCCTTGTCGTGGGGGAGAAGCTTGTGTGCCCTTATGAGGTTGTGAGCTATGCTGGCAGTGGTTGTGCCTCTGGTAGGGTCTCCCATGCTAGTCAGGTCCCAGCTGAAGGGTCTGACAAAGTGTGTCCATGGGCAGGATGGGCTCACCAGCCTCCCGGCAGCCATCCTAGGAGAAGAACAACTCTAACTCCAAACCCGGGCAGATGGAGCTCGCTTAGCCCTGGAAGGCCATCCATCTAAGAGAAGGACACTCTAACTAAACCTACATCCTGAGGACTTCGCTGCCACCGTCCAAGCTTGCCAGGCCCTGGCAGATGAACCTTAGGACTAAAGGGTGGGGCCAGTTCCGCGCACGCTGCACCTCACGTAAAAAATCCACTGCGCAGGCTCGAAGGTCGATGTATATACCCAAGAAAAACATAAGGCACTATATTACCCAAATACAGAAGCGCCCAGCCCCGAGCTGTGATCCTTCTCCCACACCACCTGCCTGACGAGAGACTGACCCGGCAGAGAAGAGACTGCACCGAAGAGGCTGACAGAAGGAAGTGTCTGAAGACAGTGTGTTCAGCTATCTCACGTAATGTGAGATAGTAGGGAATACCTCTTATTAGTCAATGTATGTCGCCTGACTGGTTTCCCAGGAAGGCCTAAAAAACAACAAACCTACCCAAAGCCTAAAATTTAAAACTACCACGCTTGCAATAGGCAGTGATGTCTGTATTCAGGTAGTTTATCACTTGTCAAGTTTTTGGAGATCATCTAGGAAAGTAATGTCTTGTTTTCCATGGATGATGGGAAGATATGGCTGGTGGACATCTCTTCCAAGAATTTGTCTCTACCAGTGTAAAACAAGGCTCATTAATTCACATTTTTTGGTTGTTAGTGTTAACTGAAAATGAGTATCTATGGCAATACAGTGTTAAGCTTATAGTGACCTTGTAGAGAACGAGTTCTTATTATGTTCTCCTGTGCCTGGGGAACAAGGAGGGTTTCCTTTTACCATTTCTTTCAGAAAGTCAGTGTTTTAGATGTTCAGAAATAGGATGATAGTATTTCTGTCACTTTACCATTACATGTGTGGAATGGCTGTCCATCAGCATGTCCTGCTTATGGCTTGATCTGTGAGCAGTAGCACAGATCCATGGTGGGGTTTTGGGGTAAGGAGAAAGACCAAAGAAAGATTGGATTGAATGACCAGGTGACTTTTAAAGGTCTGTTCCAACCCAAACCGTTCTGTGACTATGAATAATGAGGAAATCATGGGAAAGTGGAAAATCAGGTCTGTGAAGGGCAATTGGAGTTTGTTTCCAGATTTAAAAAGCAAGTCACTATATGCCAACAACTTCACCTTCAATGATGCTAACACTACAGCAGTCTGAAAAGTCTTTGCAGAGTTGAGAGGACTATTCTGAAATTAAAAAGCTTAACAAGAATTTCTACTTAGCACAAATGGCTCTCCATTCAGAGCACTTCTTGTCTCTGGAATAGAACATATAATTTATTTGGGCATGTCTTTGAAAGATAAGTGTGGTACATGCATTTTTTTTTAAGGGAAGAAAGAAGTAAAAAGGAAAAATAATGTAGGACAGAAAACTACTATCACGACTTCTTGAAAATACATTTGCCGTCCCACCTCTAGCAGTGGTAAAAGGCTCGTATGTTCAAAGACACCTTTATCTTCCTTTTTAATGGATTGTTTTGGGATTAGGTGATTCTGTGGTTGGAATGAAACACCCCCACCACTGGGTCTGTTATAACTCATCACTTTCATCCTTAACCCTGTAATTCTGTTTCACATGTTTTAAAAATGACTACATGAGTGTCTGCATCAAAGTCAAAACTCTATTTGAAACCACTACGTGTCATCTCAACCCAATGAGGTAAAGTGGGAAGTCAAACTCCCTGTCTAGTATGACAGATAATACCAGCTTCCAAGACTAAAACCTGTCATTCCTGTTGTCCCACTGAGAAGAATCATTGTCCAATTATCAGCTGTATTGTTTTTTCCATCTTTTTAATTTAAAGCTACCAAGCATCATTAGTGGGGGAGGAAAATGACAAAATGGAGCAGGGTACATCACACTGATATTGGAGAAATGACGCCTTTGTTCATTCTCTTTTTTGCAACACTGTATAGCATTTTTCTGGAAAATCATGCTCTGTAGGCACATAGCAAATATTGATGCCTGTTCTACCTGCCTTCTTGGCTCCCTGAGCAGGAGGAATGCAGAAGCTGTGTGTAATATGCAGAAAATATGGAAATAAACAGTTCCTGAGACATTAATATGGAGATTCAGCCATGTACACTTTTACAGTAGAAAGAGAGCAGCACGATTTTTCAAACTGGCTACTGATATATTTCAATACCAGAAATATTGCTCGGCTCTTCATAATATTTTGCTTTCAAAAGAAGTTGCCAGGAAAAGGGGCACTAGAAGCTACTGGATAGGTCTGTACACAGTTGTGTTACCCTGGAAATGCAGTAGATGTTTGATAGGCTGTGAACCAGCCATTTTCAGAATATTTGGGCTTCAGTTAATTTTCTTCAGTGTTTTGAAGAATATGAATTTCTGATGAAAGACTAAGCATGGGAAAAGTTAACCCAAAATGTATTTGGCCCCAAAACTGGGAACAATGACATGAAGGGTGGGATTGTATGTTAAAGTTGTCAAATAGCTGGTGCTGGATTCTTTCAATAATGCCGTGTAAATCTCTCTTTTTTTTGTAATGACTGTTTTGGGTAGGATTGTTTGATAGAACTAGATGGTTCTGCCTTTCTTCTTTGTGATGTTCATTAGTATGATAGGGAAGCCGATTCTTGGAATTAAGATACCACTTTTGTGATACTACTCTTAGGATAACAAGAATTTCAGAGTTAAAATCCAAAGTCCTGTGTGGCAGTGGGGTTGAATGTTTGTTACTTAAAAGGAAATTATTTTGGCTTACTTAGGTATTCATTGAGCCTGAAAGAAACGGGGTGTTTCTTAATGTGAGTCAGCTTTGTGAAGAAATTATGCATATCACAGGGCAAAATAAGACTAATAACCCTACTTTATCCTCTGAAAATAGTGGTCCTGTACTAATTGTGAAGTTTTTAAAGCAAGAGATATGGTGCAAAAGATGCTTTGTTTGTACTAGCCTAAAATTTCACTGATCTTACAAGCATTGTTTCTCAAAACCTACCTAGAAAGTGCTCTGATGTCAGAATGAGCTCACTGTCGGTTGATCGTGTAGAAGTTATGTGGAGGCACTGAACACATTTAATAAGTGAAATGGCTATGGATTTGATCCACCAAGTTTCTGTGCCTTTCACAGACAAAATTTGTGTTCCTTACAGCTAGGACTCAAAGGTATGCCTTAGGATCCCAAATTTGTAGCTGAGGACTTCACAGATGAAGCTAATCTTGATACATGTTCCTTAAGCTTCATATTCTTTCTATTTCTAGCCAATTTTATCTGTTTAAGTCACTCAGATTTTTCTTGGTTATGTTCAGAGTTTGCTGGCGAGTGTGTCAATTGTCCCTTCTTTCTCTGCTTGGAGGTGGCAGGTACAGTGGCAAGTGCTCTCCCTCTCCCCTGTGTTAGCATCCAGGCAGGGCCTGGATATAATGTATAAAGCAGCAGAAATATCTCAGAGGTGCCAGAACTCTAGCCTGCATTCTGATCTAGGTGATACTGTTATTTGGTGCATGTAGTCTGGCAACAGGTCAAGAAACTGCATATCAATTTAGCATTTGGATAAATCCAGTGCAGTTGATTTCACTTGTATCTCATTTTAATGAGAATTTTCCTCTAGTGTTTCATTAAAGAGGAAAGAAAACCTGCCTTTCATGTGGCTTCCTCTCTAATTGCTGATTATAGAGGAATTGCATATTATGAGCACAAAACATGCCTTTAATTGCAGGGGTTTTTTCACAATAATAAACTCTGATATGACAAAGGATTTTCAGTCCATGATAGATGTACAGATTTAGATGCCGTGCATTTAGCATTGCATGTGTGGCTTAACCTACTTATTTATTTTTTTTTTTTAAGTTCTGCGTTCCTAACTTACCAATAGTTTATTTTCTCTCAATCTCTTCAGGAACCCTGGGATGCACAGCACATTCCAGCACTGTTCTCTGCTTTCTGTGGTCTGTTAGTTGCACTTTCTTATCACCTCAGCAGACAAAGCAGTGACCCATCTGTATTAATGTAAGTTGCCTGTAAATGTTATTTATTGGTTACTCTGTACAGCACACAACCAGAGTGATGCCTGGGTTTCAAAACCACAGGCATTGCCTCCCGAAGGTATGTGGTGAGATGAAATCCCTCACCATGTCTGCACGGTTCGTATCAGTTCTGTAAATAAATGAACTGCTGCAGTCAGATTGCCGGTAAGGCTGGTGCTCTTTAAACACAGCTATCCAAATTAATGAAGTAGATTTTCCCCTCTGGGAAATTGTGTGCTTGCCAGGTTGGATGACAGGGATTTGGTTGAGGGGTGCTCAGGCTACTGGAGTTGCAGAACATGCACTGAGGAGCACTATGGCCAGGAGAAGGGACATTTGATGTGCTGGGAAGATGGCTGAATTCCAACTCTTGCTGAGGATTACTGTGGCTCTCTGTATGAAATTCACTCCTTCCTTTTCTCTTCCGACACAGTCTGCTAGAGGTAACTGAGGAAAGGAAGTGTGTGTTAAGAGCTGACATTGCAAATAGGGGAGTTCCCAGGGAGAAGTCCTGACATTGTGATCTGCAGGTTGAGGTGATGTGAGAGAGTGAGGCCCATAGATCCACAGCTCAGGGGCAGGAGATGCAAGTTTTCCTGTGAGGAAACTGTGATATCTGGCCGTTAGGAGGGCTGTGCTGGTCCACAAGCAGTTATGACTGTGGGGTTAAGTAAGCAAGTGGAATTCTGCTTCAGAGACAGCTGTTTTATCCTAGAACAGTGCAGAGGGCCTATAAGGAAACCCACAGATTCTCTCCTTTGATTCATGAGTGTGTTGTGTATGTCTTGAGGTGAGTGGAACTCAGTGATCATTGTAGGTCCCTTCCAGCTCAGAATATTCTGATTATCTGTGATTCCAAGGCTTTTTAGGGCATGAAGTTGTAGTAGGCATATGGTAAGTCAGTGTGGTAGGATGCATAATTCTGTAATGTAGGAGAGAGAAGGGAAAAGTGGAGGGCTTTTTAGGGCATTCAAAATTTTGAGTAGAGGAACTTGGGAAATGGAAAACAACACTGATGAGGAAGGAAAGTATATAATGCACTAGTAGGAAATTATCCCAGTAAATCTTAGTGAAGAGTTGAAAAATTCTTTCTTTACCATCCAAAAGATTCAGGGAATCTGATATTTATACATTACTAGGTTCTGATGTGACAAAGCAGCAATAACTGCTTGCATCTATTGCCATTAACTTTACCCAAAGCCTACTGTGTCTGGCACTGATGTCAAGTAGACCTGGATCAAGCTTTGTGTGAACTGGATCAATAGTTCATTGACTGTTACAGTATGGAACTTGGGTGTGGAAGGAAGTGAAGCTGTGTGCTGTGTTTGGGAGATTTCTTAGCCTTGGAGCAAAATACACACAGGTAAATTACAAATCAGCATGGACTTGTGACCTCTTTCAATTTGAAAGTAATTTAAATGTATTTTTTTCTCTCACTCCTCAGGAATCCACACCAATTCATTAACTTCTTTAATGAAAAAGAAACTTGTCTTCCTTGAAACTTTTTTTAAGGAAGTAATCTTAAACCATCAAATCCATTTTAACTTGTAAATCTAGCTACCAATTTCATAACATTCTTCATGAAATCTTCAGCAGTTGAAATGGTTGTTAAAAATTTAAAATTAAGAATATGTGTACATCAACATCAAATGTTTATTGTGCAATCATAAAAACATATAATCCTTAAAAAGAAGAGATTTAAGATTTTTTTAAACAGCTCTGAACTTTCTTAAAGGAAGTTAAGGGAATTGGAAACAGTATTTAAGGGATAGCCTGTGGCATAAACTTCAAGATGGAGGAGGAGCTAGCACATAAATCTTGAAGAGAGGATTGATATACAGTTTGTGGAGAAAAAGCTTCCTTGGCCTTGTTAACATGGGTCTAAAGAGCTCTCATTTCAGCTTCAGCTTAGCTGAAACATTAATAAAAGGTGTAAATGCAGCAGTACCCTCTCTGCTCATTCCTCTAAATGACTGAGGAACACTGACTGGGCTGCTGAGACTCCTCAACATTTTGTTGAGGAATTTCTGCCCTGATCACAGGTAGAACTGGTTTGTGTCAATATCCAGCAGTACAGAGATAAAATAGCTAATGCATATGTGAGGAAGGAAATCTGAGGCTGTTCTTCCTCCTCTACCCCTAAGAAATATTCATATCTGTTAGACATGTTCAGAAATATTCTAACTACAATTTTTTTTTAACAGGTCCCTTATTCAATGCAAATATGTCCCTCACTATCTACGCCAACGATTTGAAGATTCAGCAGCAGATCCGCTCCCAGAAAAAATGAGAGAATCAGTGGTAAGCCTTTTTCTTTCATTGCTTTCTGTTCCAAGCTCTCTCTCATCCATTTTGCCCACTGAGAAACCTTTTAAATATTCTCATTTAGTAATTTAGATTTCTAAAAACACAGAAAATGGGAAGAGAAGTTCTTCTAGATCTTCTTTGCAATGAGGCCAGAAGCAAGAAGGGAGATACTCACAATTTTCTTTTCTGAAGGGTTTCTTTGAAGGGCTCTGCAACATTGATTCTTTAATAGAGTTGATAGGAAATGCGCTCTTAGAGCTTGAAGAATGGGACAGCTCTCATGGTATTTAATGCAGGTAATTAATGCAGCTAATGCAGGTTCTGTGTATAGAGTTACAGCCTGGCAATCTGGGGAGTATAAGGTAGGCTGGATTGTTCAACAAGCGTTCAAAAAGATGAGTAGTCCTGCCAAACTCCCTGTCTGTGTTTGAGAGGAACAGGATTTAGTCCACAGAATTAAGTATGTTTGGACCAGCCCTTTATTTTTCTAGATCGGGCCTTGACCTCATTTTCAGGAATGCCTATTTCTGTGCCAGGAAGTACTCTTGGCTGTGTATCCTCCACCCCAGCTAAGCCAGGTGGAGCACACTGTCAGACTTGGCATCTAGAGATGGAAGAAGTATGTAAAACTGGAGGAGTACAAGAAAGGGAGCTACATGGCTGGTGCCAAGCATTGCTATCTCATCACCCCTTCTTTGCTTGGCAGGCTGTTTATTTACTACTGTCTGGCACATAGTTCTAAGTTTGTGTCGGCTTATTTCCTACTTCTGCTGAAACATCTGAAGTGACCATCTTCCTTTTTGTGTCTTTTTATATTAAAAAAAAAAAAAAGAAAAAGTTTTGCTGTTACTCAGGGGAGATTGCTCTTTTAAGGAGTTCACGTGGGAAGATCATCAAGTTTCTAGTAATGTTAAGGGGTGTTTGAATTTCTGAGAGTCATGTGAACTGTCCTGTTTCCTGGCTGTCAGACAGCCCTTCCTCCTGACCGCATCCCTAACACATGGCTCCAAGCATATGCAATCTAGGAGTTATTCCTAAACTTCTGAATGCTTGCAACAGTAAGGGGCATTCAGAGAGATTTGGTAAGATAGAGTGCCTTTTTTGACCCCTAGACATGACCTTGAGAGTCCATAGTGCCTAGTGTTGTAGCTGGCCTGACTTCCAGATGTCCCTTCAAAGGGATACATCTCTCCTGTGCATCTCCAATCATTCCATAGGCATTTTTTAAGGTATTAACAGCCTACATTCAGCATATGAATTGATGCTGCACTTCCAATGTTTTCTAGTTTTCTTTGCTAAGTTGCTGCCTAAATTGTCATTTTTACCGTGTATAATGTTATTTTAAACTGCTTACTCTAATAAGGCCCACCTGGGATTAAGTGATACGGCTATTTCTTGCTGCTTGTATTGAGCTACAGTTCCTTGCAAGCTAAACTGTTTGCAACAAGATGACACTGGAATATGAACATCCATCTAGTAACAGAGTAAAACATAAAATATTTGTGTTAAAATTTTGCTATATTCTTTAATATTTCTGATGTGTAGGTTATTGCTGTGGTTCATTGACATTCCATTCCCGTGCATGGGGACTGTATGGCAGATGTAATGGAAAGCTTCTTTTTATCCCTGTAGTTGTCTTTTGCTGATAGTGACTTTCTTGGAGCAATACAAGGTCTGATCTCATCTGTTTTGCAGATGGAGCTCAACCAGGGGACTGAAATAGTGCAGCTGTCCACTTAGCTGAGTTCATTTCACAGTGCAGAGGGAAACCTTGAGCAAGGCTGCAGTATATTGAGATAAAAAAAAAAAAAAGCCAAAAGAATGAACAAATTTGCATCTAAGATCCTGGCTGTATTTTCAAAATGAAGTCATGCTGCAGACTCTGGAACTATTTGTGTGTCAGTAGTGTGGACAGGGATCTGTTGTCTTACACTAATACAGTTCAGCTGCACTTGGGTCCTTGAGCCACTGGGGCAGAAGATGCCGAAGTGTAGGGAGAACTGCAGTGGGATTTGCCAGACACAGGACTTCAGTTCTTCACTTTACAACGTCTCATTCGTGTCATGTTTTGCCACACTCTTTTCAGCGTTAACTGGGATTCCTGTCACCTTTTGCTCTCCAGGATGTACCTGGTTCTGGGAATTGGCACTTTTCTGCTCTGTGCATTTGATGCTTCATGCTGCTGCTACTGCTGTTAGGCAGAGCCTGCTTTCCTTTAGTGTTGCTGGAGCTTGCTAGTTCTGTGCCTTCGTTTTTTGTTTGTTTTGTTTTTTGCTTTTCTTTAAATCTCTGCCTGGGCTTCCTTCAATCTGTATAAAAACTGTCAGTAAAAGTTTTTGCATCTAATATCAATTAGCAGTGCTAATTCTCCCCACTGGGCGATCTCCTGAAAAAAGAGAGGGCAATTTCTGACTAATGTGGGCTCTTTTTCTAACCCCTGTGTTATCTGATACCTCTGTTTCAGTTAAACACTAGCCCATTTGCCAGGAGATTCCTGTTGCTATCTTTGAGTGCAGTGCTAGAAGAGCAAATAGGGGAGAATTGAGGCAGGAGAAAATGCATGTGCATCAAGTTTGAGGAGCACAGTTAAGCCATAATCTCTTCTGACTTGCTTCAGCAATAGCAGTTGTGTTTAGGATGTAGGACTCAGCTGACTCATCAAAGGCAATTTTAAATAATTTCCAGAACTTTTGCAAGAAGATTTTCAAACAGTTCAGAAGCTGGGTGAAACAATGGCAGTATTTGGAGGAGATTTCATGACGATAGTTAATTTTTTTTCTTCTGTTCAAGAAGAGTATTCCTAATGCCTTGTCAGTGGCAAGAGATGATAGGATGCAACACAACAGCCAGCCTCTTCTTGGGCTGTATACAGACATAGGATCTACATCACACAGCATTTAAATAAGACCCATTTTAATCAGAAAGCCTGAAACATACAGAACCAAATCACCTCCCCAAGGAGCCGAAAGCAAACAAGGATAATATTGAAAATTAATCTGTTGTATTCTGTAGTGACTTTGTATTAATGTTAGGAATAATAAATACAGCATCTCTAATGTTTAGTTATATGAACTTTACTCTTTTCCTTTGCTTGAATAGCTGTGTAAGAATTACTGGCTTTGGAAGCCTGAATTATAAAGCAGCTGTGATGGATAATTGACCATTCAACTTAGAGAATGGAGCTTCCTACCATTATAATTAATTTCTGTAGGCATCCACATGGCTGATTACTAGATTAAGCAGTGGCCTGAGGGTGATAATGTGTTACATTAAAACTCAAGCGTTCTTTCTGGTCTTTAATACAAACATTTAGATAGCTAATAAAAGGATTTGTACAAAGCTCCAAAGCCAGCATTGAAAATAATGGTTGGATTTGATGATCTTAAACATCTTTTCCAACATAAACAATTCTGTGATAATAATTAAAACAAAAAAATAGAGTGCCACTGTAATATATTCTGCCTGTGAAATCTCTGAGGCATCAAATGTAACAGTGTTCGTTTGGGGTTTCTTTGTTTCCTTAAGTGTAAAATTGAGAAAAAAGGACAACTTGCTTTCAGTTCAAACTGTAACAGTGAGTATCTCTCACTGCAGAGATTTAAATTCTGAATAGAACTCAATGTTTCCGTTTTGGACCAATTGCAGTGAAGGACTCAAGCACCACTTTGTAGGGCTATTCAGTATTCAACTCCTAAGTGCCTGGCCTTGGGAATGACATCCGAAATCCTGCTTTAGACAGTTGGGTCTAAAGACAGGCTGGAGAACAGTTGCATCCAAGGTAAGCACGGGCTCTGCAGGAGCTAGCTGCCTGCCAAGGTGAAAGCCACAGATCCACCCACTGCAGGCTGTAGGTGGATGCCCACAGTTTTGTCCTGGAAGGTAGCTCTGAATCCCACTCAGCCAGAGAGATCACTGCTCAGGGTCAGCCATTTCCTGGGGGGCCCTGAGCACTAGGCAGTGACATGAAACAAAAGCAGCCACTGCTAATCTTTGTTTTAGAAAGAAAAAACTCTGAATTTTGTGAGAAGTTTGAAAGTGTTGGCCACATCAAGAAGGAGCTCCTGTGAGGACTGTTGTGCAAGTCAGTGGCTGAGCAGTACATTTAAATTTTGGAGCAGTTCAGTGCAAGGGCGAAAGAACAAGCCTGGGCATGTACGATACTTTAAACACTTTCAATACTGCTAGAATTGAAATGCAATTGTCAAATTTGAGTTTGAATATCTGAATAATTTCCTTAAAAAACATAGGCCTTTGTCTGTATGGGATTGTTAGTGTGTCAAAAGCAATGAGAGCACTGTAAAAAGGGCAGTTGCAAAATGAAATATGGGAAAGGTGGGAAATACAAGCCCTGTGCCATATAACCTCTGTAATACATTCTTTTTCGAATGAAATATTTGAAAAGGTTCTCTCTGGTCACCTAGCATGAAATGGAAAGTTAGGATGCTGCCTCTCCCAAAAATGTCTATTGTTATCACCTCTGCTGATTTTACAGCTAAATTCTTAATATTTGATGTTCTTAAAACAGCAGCTTCTTCAGTCACCTGATTGTGAGAGAAATCAGTCATTTTAAGAGTAATCCTTTCTGATTGTACAGAAGAGCTTGTGGATGTGATTGGAGTGTGTTTGTTGTTCTTACAAGCTTGTTTTAGACTGTTGAGTAGTTGGATTCAGCTGTGCAGAAAATGATACTTGATCAAGACTTTTCATACTATGTATTCACAAAAGGGCTGAAATAGTGTCATATAAATTTAACACTGCTTAACTTTATCAGATGCCAAATTTTACAAGCTAAATACTTTTGCTTTGCATAGATTTTGTGTGTAACTTCTCTTAAAAATATCTGGAAAGGTAAAAAAAAAAGTGCTTCTATTGCATGCATTGGCAATAATTCCTTACTCATTTTTCTCAGACCATGCTTTTTCAGTACTTGTCCACATACTAAAACCACTTGAGTTAGAGGTGGAAACACAACTTGCTAGTGAGAGAAGGTTTGAATTGAATGGAGAGGACCTGTGGGGGCAGGCAGAAATCAAAGGATTTTTTGGGGAAGAGAAGGCTTTTCCTGTGAGCTCCCTCATGTTGTGGTTCTGCTGTTGAATGTGACAACCAAGAAGCAAAGAGCAAGGTTAGCAGGGCTATGTTTTGAAAAGATGATCAGGAAGAGTTACAAATACCTAACTCTGCTCCTACGCCTTCCCAAGGCATGTAGTCCATGTAGAGTACAGGGCTGTTTGGAGAGGGCACAGCCTCTGAGAGCAGAGGATGTTCTTCTGGAGTTGCACGCACAGTCCTGAGGAGCTTGGGAAAGGGAAGGACAGTGGTGGTGGCTTGAGATTTCCTGGGACAAAGTAAAAGTACTTCTTGAGCCTGAAGGCTTTTTAGTCCTGCTGCATTTCAAAGGGCTACTGCCGTAAGTGGAAGTGCTGATGCTGGTGACCTTTTAGTAAGAAGCATCTTTCATAACAGGGAGAGATAGGCAGCCTAAATATAGTGGTTGCTCTCAGCTTCCCCTGTAATTCGCAAGCCTTCTGTCGTTCGCTTGTTCTGCTTGCTTTCTTTTTATCTCCCTTATTCATAGACCTGCCTTCCTAACATGGTTTTAGATTTCTTTCTTTTTCTCTGATGAGATACATGAAGCATACCTAGATTACAGCACCAAGAAATCAGATGACCTTCTAATTCTAGCAAAACAGTTGCTTTTCACACTGTATTTCTGGATGTCTTTGAATTAAAGCATAAGTCAGTTTCTAAACCGAGAGCTACAGATAGTTACTCGTGTGGTAACTTAGCAGCAGTATTGAGTGCTGAACCTAAATGCCCTTCTCATAAATCTAAGAAAAGATTTTCATTTACTCAAAAAAACATTTGGATGACCTCTGAAGTGCAATTCAGAAGACTGCCCAGATCTCAAGCTATCTTGTTTGTTTGTTTGTTTACTGAGGATGACATTTTAATCACAAGAAAAATGGGCTGTAAAGACAGTGATATTTTCCAATCTTTAGAAACAAAATTACTCCTACCCTAGTTATAGATCTTTACACAAAGGCAAACGTGTCCTTTCATTATCATTCAGTGACACTAGAAAAAGGCGTTGTCTAAAATCCATAAAATCTTCCCGAAATTTGACTTGCAGTGGAGAAAATCAGAGAATGGGACATGTCACTTTAGGACATAGTAAATGTATTAACGTTGTGTCTCGGAAAGCATTATAGGAAAACATGACTCATTTTGGTCATGCAAGAGAAAGGGAATTTGAAGGAATCTTAATGCTTGCAGATAGGAAATGGAACCAAAATTTTGATTCCCAAAAATAAGAAAGTCATAGTGTAAAAGAGTTATATTCCTTAAGCAGAATCAAGGTCAGTAGTCAAATGTATTACTTTCATTTCTCTGATATTATAACTTTGTTATTTAAAACCATAATTCAAAACTAGGTGTGAAGAATTAAAATGTGATTACTTCAACAAACCTAGAGTGTGAAGAAATAATTTTCCAAAGCAGAATGGAGAAAATACTTTTGAATTAGGGAGTGCTGATTAGCCTTATCATAATGCACAGTGTAAGTAATTGAGAACAGAGTAATTTGCTTTGGTTAAAATAGTATTGGCTTACTAATTTTGTATAAAATAATTATTTTCGCAGAAGGAAATCTTGAAATCGGATCTCATTGTTTGCACAGCAGCTGCTGTTCTGTCGTTTGCTGTCAGTGCCAGTACTGTGTTTCTGTCATTAAGGGTGTGTATCTATCTTGTATTATCTCTTCTATGCAAAATCACAGGGTGCTTTAACTGGAAAGAATAGAGATTGTGGGAAGAGAAGTTAGGGGTAATGTATTTACTTGTCATGATAGCATTATTATCTGTGCAAGACAGTTTATGGATATTTGTATTAATTTCAGTATTACTTGCTTGATGTCTCTTTCCTCTGCATATCAGTAACTCTTGTGATATGGAACCCAGGGGACAGAATTAATAAGCCTGATCTTTTGCCTTTTTTTCCTCCAATCTGAACCTCCAATCATGGAGGAAAAAATTGGTTAATTGTGTGTGGAAAACACGTATGTCAAAATTCATATTCACCTGTGAAGTCAGAGTTTGAACATAGGAACTGAACATATTAACTGAACAAAAATAAATTGTAGAAACTGTTAAAAAATATTTTAAAAAAATAAAAATGTTGTTTGCAGATTATAACCATGTTTAATTTTTTTCTGCTCTGACCTAGCCATTTCTCAGCATTGTCCTGTTTGCTTTAGCATGGACTGTGGGATTTGTAACACATTACATACTTCCTCAGCTTCGCAAGCATCACCCCTGGCTGTGGATCTCCCACCCCATACTTAAAAGCAAAGAGCACCAGCAGCGGGAAGTGAGAGGTTGGTAATAAAGTCTTTTCTAAACAACGGATGCAATGACTTTCAGCTTGTCTTGGTTTGAAGGAAAAAAAAATGCAGAAGGAACAAAGCAGGGAGAATAAATTATGCTTTTACTTTTGAATAGCATACATAGCCAAATCATTTTCATTTTTTCCACCCAATTGCCAACAGATCTATGAAGATGTAGGAGTTGTCTTCTGAGACCACTGCACAGAAGGGCTAAGGCTGGTCAGACATCTCTGGAGATTGTCTAGTCCAACACCCCTACTCAGAGCAGGGTCAGATAGAGCGGGTTGGTCAGGGCTATGTCCACTTTTTAATATTTTCAGGCCTGGAGACTCCACAACCTTTCTGGACAGCCTGTAAGAGCATTCAATCATCCTTACACTAAGAAAGGTTACTTTGCGTTGCAGGGTTGTTTTGGTTTTTTTTGTTTTTTTTTTTTTTTAAATTGAAACAGATTTTCAATTTGTGCCCATTTGCTTTTGTCCTGTCACTGAGCACTACTGGCAGCAGTCTAGCTCCATGAACTTTACCCTCCCCGTCAAGTATTTATACCCCGAAAACTGCCCCCATCTGGCATTAATAAGATGCCCCCTAACACTCTTCTACTCAAGGCTCAGCAAGCCCAGCTTTCTCGGTCTCTCCTATGTTAAATACTCCTGTCCCTTAATCATTTCATTGGCCCTCTGTGATCTATCACAAGCCAGTGTCTGATCTGCCTTTCGGTTTTGCATTACACTATTGTTCCTTGCTGTGTTGCTTGATATATTACAGTTCATGCCTTGGCATCTAATGTAATTAAAAAAAAAGCTTAAAAGATTGATGAAACTGAGGCAGATTTTTTTTTCTATTTTATGACACCTCAGCAAGGGTAGTGCAACTTACAGTTTTAATTTCAATTGTAACACGTTTAAAGAAACATTAAAATTGAAAGGAGCTGTGAAATTTTCTTTAAGATTTGTTCTTCCTAATGTACGCTGGCTTCAGTGAATAGTGTCCTGATACATGTGAGTACCTGTCAACATTTTAGGATGTCGAGATCTGATTTCCTGTTCTGATACAGTTATTTCTGCAAGCAGGCAGTGTGCTTTGAGAAGCACAGCTTTCCCTCTCTGCCCTAACTCTCACCTTGCCTTTTCTACGAGCCAAAAGTTTGCTTTTAATTTCTTGGTGGATCCTGTGCCTTAATAATTCTCAATATATGTTCCTGAAGTGTTTGAAGACAGCATTGTCAGAACACAGTTTGCTGAAGGACTGTAGTCTGTTCTTCAACTAGACAACAAAAGAGTTCAGATCACTCTCTGCAAAACCGTACATTAAGGATTTAAATCTTTCTTATCTTAAAAAATCATATATTACAAAACAATTCCTTTGCAAACAAGGATTGGTATGAAAAAAGTACCCAAGAGACTTGATTGAAGGTTGTCTTTTACTGAAATATGCCAAGAAAAGTATAATAGAAATATAAATCTTATTAAGCTTCATGCCCAACTGAAAACCGTGTTCAGGACTTCCTGTCCATGATAACCAGTAATTCTGATAAATACCCAAGTTTTATTGTTTGTTTCATCACTTAGTCATAAAAGACTACTCTAGGATTTCTTTGCCTTGTCCTGATTAAGTCTGTCTTCATTTGTCAGAAAACATTGTTTTCCTAAATGCAGTGACTCAGCTTTTGAAAAGGTTGAAGGTAAAGACCTGCTGGACTGATTTCCACAGATGGGTTTCCTTCTGTTTTGAGATCCAGCTGCATTTCTCATGCTACTTGCTGTGGGCAACAGGCTTTTTTCCTTCTTTTGCAGTCCTCATTTATATATGTGGTCCATTCCTGCACATTGGGGCTTAGGTATTATTACAATGTAGCTGATGTTGTGTACTAGAAAACAAGAGAAAAAAATATATTTCAGTCCCTTAGGCTTCTGCAGAGGTTTTTTATCATGTTCCGAGATGACACAGATTAAGGAAAAGGTAATCCCTTTGATAGATATGTCTGACAGGCTGTCGTCTTTCCTTTGCGCTGTAATAAAAATGTAGGAACTGAACTTGAATGTTCCCAGTCTGTAGAGAAAGAGAATCTCAGAAAAAGGACAATAGTACCCCACAGTTGTCAGGTGCAGACAGTGAAAGGACAAGTACACAAAACAAGATGTCTGTGAGGAGTTTTTACTGCATAGAATTTAATTTTTCAGCTTTCTCTTTTTTGACAAGGGTAGTGCTATGGGGACACAAATGACTGCTTGCAATTAGATGAGCAGCTGGTAATGACAGTTCCACAGGTTTATTCCTGGCTTGGTTTCAGAGTCTCTGGATTAGCTGCTCAAACTTTCAGGTATTCCATAGAATAGCAATTATCAGACTGGTTCTTATGATGCCCATGTGAGATAACTCATTTATTATTTGTCATTATTTTGCCTGGATGCAGGAAGAAAGGCTGAGCTCAAGATTTATGAGATTATGATGTAATAGATGTGTAGAAATGAGTGCAGGACTAAGTGAGAAAGAAACCCTGATACTCTGGGCTATTTTTTTATTCTCTTCCCTCCCCACTACTGTTTTTTATACCATACAGATTCATTTAAGCCATTTTCAAATCAGCCACGTCTTCCCCTGGGGCCCCTCTGAATGTAAGCTCTTTTTTCTGTCTGCGCCGTCTGCACAGATCTCTCTCTGCTCCTGCAGGTATCTTCTCTTTGGTCTGTGTGATATGCATATCTCTTTACCGAACTTGAGTTCTTACACAGAGCTCGGCTTTGGTCATGGATTAAGTTCTTGAGGGAAGCTCAGAGCAATCTGTAGTTCAGGAGGAGGAGAGAGGAGTGGAGAAGAACAGCTAGGTTCAAAAATGGACATTTTGCTGTGTATATGAACTTTTAGGAGGTAGCCTTTAGGTAATAAGAGGATGAAATATTTTTATGTTATAGCAAGAAACATATTCTCTGAAGGGAAATTTTTGTAAGAACTTTTCCTTAGCTTAAGGTACTGGAAAAGCATGAGTTCAATTTAATTTGGAAGGATTGTTTTTACAGCTTTCGTTCTAAGCCTATGCAATATACAACTGTGCCTGTAGAACATAGAAATCTGATTATATAGCTTATCTTTTTTGTCTGTCTTTGGAAAAGTGTGTATGGGAGAGTGGAATTTGTATACATAATTGTTTTCATTTCTGCAGGGAAGACTACTGGAGATTCAGTAGCTGGCATTCTTATTTCTGAGTCAATACCAAATTCTGCCTATTTGCAGTCACTGTTTTTCTAATAACCTTGTCTAGCTGAGCTCACTTGAGGATAAAGACTTTATTTTTGTGTGTACACAAGTATTTCTGCACTCAGTTCACCAAAGTTCTCATAGCAGTTGAATTGCATGGAGCATTCAGTTCTTGTTTAATACTCATATTAAGCACTGTGGTATTGTTAGAAAAGTCTACTGCAAAAAGGTCATTCCCTTCTGGGAAATGATGTACTCCTGGCAGATACTTCTTACAGTGGCTGTTTAAGTGTTTTAGGCAACATCTATGACAGTTTCTAGCTCCTGATAATTCTTCAGTCTTAAGATCTCAAGGGGTATTTCATTTATCAATGAGGTCAATGATCCTTTACGGTCTAATGAACAGTGTTTTGCCACAATAAGATGGGGAAGGAGAGGCACAGAGGTCAAATGGGGTTCCTTAGGTCATTGACTAGGTCATTGACTAGGTCAGTGCCAGAGCTGGAGATGGCCTCTCCAGGGTCATTGCATCATTATAAGTACTGTTTAATATAGTGACTAAGTAACTGGATGATGTAGAAACTACTATCTAGCATGTACTATCTTTTATAATTTCTGAATATTTCTCATTGAGTGCCCTTACAAACAGCCAAACAGATACTCTCTAAATTCAGAGAACAAAATGATTTCTCTGTTACAAAAGAATTATTAATTCCATTGTTTCACAAATTAATTGATTTAATAAATTTCTTAATATAACTCATGTCTTCTATGGTATTGCAGTGCAAAAAATGCTCATAATTTGATGACAAAATCTCTAATCTGAATTTCTATTTCAGATGCCGCTCATTTAATGTGGTTTGAAAGGCTCTATGTGTGGCTACAGTGCTTTGAGAAATACATTTTATATCCAGCTATTATATTGAATGCACTCACGATTGATGCTTTCTCAATTAGCAAATACAAGAAGCTTGGTACACAGTAAGTAGATTATAACTCAAAGCATGTGATTAGTAAAATATTTGGTTTTAGACTGGAGACTGAGAAATGGAATTTATTTTTAAATAAGCCTGTAATCTTGTCGCTTTCATGCATATTAGTTCAGTATATGATAGTAACTGGCTTTGCTGCAAGAAAAATGCAAAACTACCTTAGCACACGCTAAGACATGACTCCAGTGAGAGAGAGTGAAATGAAAAGATTAAAGAGCTATATATAGGTATATATGAAATGTCTAAATGTCAGTTAAAAGGAAGACACACTATACCAGGCTGCAGGTGCTTGATGGGCATAAACTCAGTGGGGTAACTAGAATTAATCAGATGAAAATGAGAAATCTAGGCTGGATATCAGGGAACGTTTCCTGTCTGAAGGTTTTTAACACTATGCTGTAGTTTCCCAAAGGAGTTATCAGAAACTTCACCACACAAGTCTTTTAAGGCAAGACTGTATAAAATATTAAACAGTGTGGAATAGTGGGTAGTCCTGCATTAAGAGTGGTTTGAGAAAGGTATGGATACAAGTTTTGATGAAGTCTGATGTCTCAGATATTAAGCAGAACTGGTGATGCTGATCCATGGTCTCACAGTATGATCCTTGCAGACAGCCTTTTATGGTAAGTATTTTAGTCAGTGACTTGCCTACTGCAGATATTCAGCAGGCTTGGTGACTGCAGTATCCCCAGTGAGCAGAGTTTCTGCAGTCTTTTTGTCAGAATGACAGTGATGCAGATGATAAAACAAAGAAACAGCCTTGGAATGTTCCAGTAGCAGGAAAAACTGCTAGGAGGTGTGGGGGGAGAGTTCCTCAGTGTTCATAATAATACAGATTCTTAATTTTAAATAATAGCTAAAAGTACTTAGATGTAAAAATTGCATGTTGATTTACTTGTTCGTCTCTCCTGAGGAGCAACACAGCTTTAGGAACCACACAACTATAAGGAAAAGGTGGCCTCTGCTTTTAGGGGCTGAAACTTGGACTAGGGCATTAGTCAAATTTTCTGCATGTTTCTCCCAGACAGCTACTTTTCCAGAGAGACTCTCACCAGTCACTCATTGATAGCCTCTGATAGAACGTTGACCTTTTTCTGCCCTAAGGACTTGGAAGATGCTACAGCCAAGGTGCTTCAAGAGTTAAGGTGTATTTTCCAGAGTGAAACTGAGTCCACACTCATTCTGCTGTTTAGTTCTGCAAGGCTGGGAGAATTAAAAGTAATCCAAATGTCATTTGTTACTTGTTAGCAGACGTGACTGAATACATGCACGTAGCAAATATGTAGGGGGTTAGGAAGGTGCTATTTTTGCATAGTTGTTCCTCCAAGCTAGATTGCACTTTAAAGTATCACCTCCCTCATGTGTTCAGAAGGAATGAGTCAGACCCCCAGAAGTCTTGAGATTAAAGAAAGTAATTACATTTGTCTGCCTCTGATTGTTTGGCCTGTGGGGGAATACCGTGGCAGTCCTTTCCTTCCCCATCCCCCTTGTGTCTCTGTGATCATCTTGGATTTAAAACCTGTGTTTTCTCCTTTTTCTTGTAATGGTGAATCCGTGAAGCTTCCAGTATCCCTTCTCTGGTACTCCTCTTGAATATGCTTTCCCTACAGCTGCCATCTAAATGTCACACACAAAGCATTCATCTTCAGATCCTACCTCTTTCTCAACTCCGTAAGCCCATGGGAGATCCTGGATTCTCCTTGCTGCTTCCATATACAGTGTTACTGAGGGTTGTACTTTCTGTGCTTTAATGCACAAATACCTGATTTCCCTTGCTGGAACATTCCTTCTTATTGACCACCCAAGGATCAGACCTCATCATGCTGTAGAGAAGGGAGGACATTCTCCCATTCTGTGCCCAAAAGTATCTGAAGTGGTACATTTTGCATGATTTGATCTCTGAGTTTTTCTGAAATTGAATATATTTTTAAAAGATGCTTCATCTTGGCTTGTGATTTAAAGGACTGCAGGAGTTTGCTTCTTGAGGAGGCAGAACAGCTCCTTCATAGCCAGGAGTTTGCTTGAGCATTCCAGAGCCTGATGTATGAATGGGACCCATGCTGACAAGCTGAAATGCCTGCCCCTGTTACCTGTCACAGAGGTGTAGGAAATCAGCCCCTCTTCTTGTGCTCTCTTACTTTCTCTCTGCTGAGAGTTAAAGCCCCAGGAAAAGCATCTTGTGTTGCAGTATTTTTAAAGAAGAGGCATAATGATCAAATTATTTCTGTTACCTCTGAGGGCATTATTTTAGAGAGTGTAATTTTTTTGGTGAAATTTTCTGTGTGTTAACGGATCCAGTGAGAAAAAAAGTCTTCCTTTTGCTCTGTGATCTGTAAGTTTCCATTTAGCTTATCTATTTAGCTTAGTCGCTAGATTTTCCATTCAGAAATCTGGGACAAATTGAAAAGAACAAGTTTGACAGGGTGGAAAATAAGGTAAGCTTGGCATTTCATTCCAACAGTGATGTTCTAGTGATCCTTTAGAATGACCTGCACTAAAATAAAGTTGCAACTGTGTTACGGGAGATACACAATAATGAATGAATGTCACATAAAATAAAATAAAAGCATCCTGGAAATGTACAGACTTTTGAAGCTTGCTAGAATGACGAAAACCTGTTTAGAGCCTTCTGGCCTGTCAAGTATCAGTCATGGCAATAGGTATTCTCCTGGTTTGCAGCAAGATGAAGGAGAACCTTCCATGTGCTTTGCAAATACCTGGCCTACTTTTTCACTCATTATACATTGAAGTTCCTGCATTGTACAAGACATAGGTGCAAAACAATTTCTTTACATCTGATCAAGAGCAATGGTAAGAATTTCAAGCACTTCACATATGTGTGTTTCTATCCAGAATTTTGGCTGTGCAGACAGGACTACAGTTATAAATTCTGTAATCAAGTGAAATTTCTTGTAATAATAAAAGAAAGAATTAAATTCTTTTTTCAAATCAGAGTAATGTATTAACAAAAGGGCCAAGATATTTCCCAAACTTACATTTTATTTTAAGAGGTATATAAAAATGTCTGTTCAAGATTCTTGGGTTTTAGTAGTTAGTACTACTCTTTTTAGTACAGAGTTCATTCTTTATTACAGCTTGCAAGTGTGTGATAGTGATAAGGGAAGAACACAGAGTTGCACGTAGGTAAAATGAATGTGATGATTTCTAATATTAATCCCATGCTCTTTTAATAAATAAGTTGTGTAGATTTAGATATACATAGCAATCTAAATTACATCTGATACAGATACTTGTATTTAAGAACTTCATAATTTATTGCCTGATGACTTGAATAGGCTTTTTTCTCTGCTTTTTACAGCTGTGACATTATCCTGATAACAGTTGCTGGGATGAAACTCCTCCGCTCCTCATTCTGTAATCCTATTAATCAGTTTGTTACTTTGAGCTTTACTGTAATCTTCTTCCGATTTGACTACAGAGACATTTCAGAAAATTTCTTGCTGGATTTCTTCATGATGTCCATTGTGTTTCATAAGGCAAGTTTTATAGCTCCTGTCACGTCCTTGTCAGATATGTCTTCTTGATATTACTGTGCTGATCAATATGTGTTAGAATTTTTTAGACTATGAATGCTTATATAAACGCAGATTGTTGGTACTACATAGGAAAAAATCTGTTACAATGAAAAGAAAGTTTTGCAATGTTTTACATTTACTTTTCATTCATGTGTTTCTATATAAAATTCAGACTTGTTGTTTTCAAGAGGAGAATCCTCAATGAGTTGGAAAGAGCCTCTTGGGTCATTAGTGCAGGACTGCCCTCCAGATCAATCGCCTGGTGTTTTTATCTAGGTTTCCTTTGAATGCCTCTAGTGGTTGACTCAACAACTTCCTTTGGGAAATTATTCCATTATCTAATCATCCTCATGATAATAAATGTTTTCCTAATGTCAGCCTTAACATTTTTCTTTTCCTATTTTCAGTCTGTTATCCTTGTGATGCTGCCCTTAACCTTAACCTCAGAGCGCTTTCCTCTCTGTTACACTGTTAACTCTTGAAGTGTGCTCTCCTTGAGTTTACTTAAGAAAACAACTCTTTCTGCATGAGTCAGAGCAGATCCTGTCTTGGTTTGGAATCTATGCTGTTTCACTGGAAGAAGCAGCTTTAACTGATACCTTGGTAAAACATGAGAAAGTGTTGATGACTCAAAAGTATTCATCCAGGGGTAGCTCTGGCGAGTTGTCTGTTTTTGTTGTTGTTTGGATTTTGGGTGGGAGTTTTTTTATTTGGTTGGTTTTTTGTCGAGTTTGTTTGCTTGGTTCTTTTTCTAAAGTATTCTTACTATACGTGTGAGTATGACCCAGTTAGCATCAGTTGATTTCTGAGAGGAGAAAGACATGGTTCCATACTGATTGCTGCATCTGCTGTAGAGATATTTAACCCTTCTACACAAGGGGCATCAACTTATACTGCTGTCCATGCCCACCTGGAAGTTTCTGGCTTCTTAAAGAAAGACCCAGGTCATTGGTATTACTTTGGGAGTTCCCAGTCTTTCAGGGAAAGAGTGAAGGAGAAATTAAATGCATTCCCTGATATATTTCTGTGGTGCTGTAAGGGAGGAGGAGAAAGGATGAAGCACAACTTGGTGGGGGAACTTAAGCTCACTCTTTTCACTGAAGTCTTGGACCACACTCCAGTTGCAGCTTCACCTGCTTCAAGCCTTCAACCCACAGACCTGTTATGCTTTTTATGCTAGGGTGAGGAGGGAAGGGTGGGGGAGGAAGGGCAGAAGAAAAGGAGTAGAAGTGATTATACAAATATCTACTTTAAGAGGAATCCCCTCCCTGTGATCCTACAGTAGGGTTTAGGGTTAGAGTAATTTTTTAATGCTTCTTGCCTTGGAGTGGCAGATAACCAGTGCAAGTGATAAATACTTTGCTAGCATTATGCGAGTTTTCAGTATTTGTTCCTTTACCGTGTTCCCTAGAGTAAGGTGTGAATTTCTGTCTCCAGAGAAGTAGTCACTGATGTGCATCAGTGGACATCCTATGTGTGGATAGTGGCTTACTTAGTCCTAGAACTCATTCTTCAGAAACCTCTCTACAGGAGCAAAAAATTAGCATACCAGAATTGAAAGTCTCACTATTTAACTCCTTTGAAAATATTGACTGTGTGAGCATATCACAAAATACTGCTGTCGATTATTGCATGCTTATATAAGAAAGAGGTGTCAAGTCTTTTCAGGTTTGTCTTTTTTTTTTTTTTTTAGAAAGTTGTTTGGGTAGTTTGAAGCTGCTGTTCACAGCAGAAAGATTAGTGTTAGCAATAAGGATAATAAAGGATGCTTATCAAATTGAGCAGAGAGGTTTGCTAGAATAGCTATACTCTACCAGACTGAAAGCTTATACTACAGACTTGTTTTAAAATGCAGTTTTAGCATTGATTTGCCCTCTTTGTATCTAATAATATCTGAAATTTTGCAGGTCATTAGTTCAGCAAGTGGAATTGTCCTTGTTCTATTTAAAAAAATTGAAGTTGAACAGTTGAATAATTTATATTACAAATGCACATGCACAGTGACACAATGGTCATTAAAGCCAATATGAAAAATAGCATTGCAGATGACAGCAATTAAATTCCTTTTAATTTCAAATCATAAAGGGCATAAGTTTTCTTTACCCTAATTAAGGTTTGAGCTTTAATTAGCTCAGTATTGTGAAACCTCAGTAAAGGATATGATCACGTGAGGATAAAGATATGTGTTTATTTCATAGTATAGGCCCTAAGCAAGCTGCATCCACCTTTGTGCCTAAAAGGTTTATGGATCTTCACATATTCTCTCTGTAGGTCAGTCATTTTTATGTTTACAGCTATTTTTGAAAATAAAACCAAAATCTGAACTACTCTCTAATACAATCACCTTTAGCTGTGCAGAGTTTTTATTACATAGTCATGACTGATTTCTGCTTGCATGTTGAAAATGTCAATTTACAACCCTCTGAATTAGGAAACACCGGAAGTGCTGTGCCTTAGTCACAGCGATGGTAATTTTTAAGCAAGATTACTCTGCAAAAAAATTTACATGCTTTCAAAGCACGGTGGTAATGATTTTTTCTTCTGCCAGGCACTGAGTAAGAAAGCGTCTAAATTCAACATTCACAACTGCACTAGTAACTGTTGATGCAGATTATAGGGAATAATATTGGGTAGAGTATTTCTGAATATTCCACTGATTTTCCTTCCCTTGTTTTCCCCGTTGTGATGTTGATTTAATGTTACTTAGTAAAATCAGAAGCTCCAAATGAGCATATTGTTCCCTGAACAAGTTGAGACACGGAAGTCCAAGTTGCTCCTCACAGATTTTTATCTCTGTCTGCAAATAGCCAAGACACCCACGCTGAGATAACACAGAGAACAAGAGAGTCTATTCAGTTCTATTCCCAGGGATTTTTTTAATCACCTTGGATTTTTTTTGTCTTTTTAATATGTAGGACTTAGTAATGTGACACAGTTAATTCACTTCTATATTAAAAATGATTAGCTGTTTACAGTTTGACAAGTTGCAGAATGTGGAAACACTAAAAGTTGATTAGGCATATGCAAAGTGTGCTATTTTGTCTTTCAAATTGCCTTTGGAAGGGAACAAGATAAACATTTAGGAAATACTTTCTTATTTGTTTTTGAAAACGTTTGCAGCTTTCAATTCAAGTGGAACAGGACTTCTCCATCTTTCTTACACTAAGATAAGGCTTTCCACATAGCCAGCCCAGACTGTGTACTTAGCTATAGCCTGGGATTCTTCTATAGACAACACAAGTTTTGGGCAGTCTTTAAATTGGAGCTGAATGACCTTTTAAAATATATTGTTGCTCATTCAAAAATTGTGGGTGTAATGCTCTGATGTATATACTACTGGAAGTCAAACCAGATAATCAAGACAGTCTTAGTCTACGTGACTGTGCGTAAACTTTTCAAATGAGCCAGTTACTGTCCCTAGACTTTTTAGGAGATAATGTCATTGCAAAAGTTAATAAGAATGTTCATATTAGGTGATAATGAAAACCTACAAAAACCAGAAAATATTTTCCATAGGCCTAGCAAATGTGAAAAATATAATAGGAGAATTCTTCCAAGACTTCTAACAGTAGGAAAAACCTCAGACTTTTTCTGTAATAGGGTAAAAAATGTGGAAGTCTTAACCAGTTTGAATAACTCTAATACATGCAAAACTTATGAGAGGAAGAGCATAGGGATGGTTTAGTGCATGTTATAGCTCATTCAGTCCATTTTTCTTCAGTGTGATAAAAACAAACAAACAAACAAAAAAGTAAAATAGGAATGTACCCAGCACTGCCATCCTTGGCAGATGTGTGAGGTGCTTTTAAAGGATGTCTGAAATAACAACTATATTGTTAAGTGTGAAGTAAAAATGAATGCAAATCATTCAACAGCAGGTATATCAGTTTGGAACTGGCTGAGTGTTAGCAAAGATGCTTAGGGCAAGGCTTGTCCCCAGTTCTTTTGCTGTGCTCTGTTAAAGATGTGGGTTTCCATTTCATCCCGTGCCACAGGCATTCTGTAAATTTTGCTGGTGCAGAGGGATCATAGTATCTCCCTGAACTGCTCTTGGAACCTCAGGTATAGCTGATGTTGAGCTGAAGGAGCAAAGACGGCAAAACAGCTGGGTAATGTGAACATGGATGCTTATGGCTGTAGTATGCTCATGGTTACTATAGAAGACTGGTGGGAGTTTTTTACCTGCCTCTTCACTGCTGCGAGCAACCACCAGCATGTTGGAGATTCTGGTGTGCCCAACTGCTAAACTGGCTCTTTCACCAGCAACTCATTCATGTGTAGGGCGCAACTAAGAAGTGATTCCTGTACCCTAGCTTGCACTCATCTAGTACATGGATCTAGTACATGGATCTGCATGGGAATGGTAAGAGCCACTGTCATTGACCCTGAAATCTATAGGACTAGAACTTCCTATCCCTTTCAGTGTCTTATATGTTACTATCAGGCAGTTTAATGGCCTCTTAATTTGTGTGTGTGGATGAACTAATTAGCAATACAAAAATATGAAATCACCTTGTATTTTCTTGTCATCAAGTCCTCTGGGCGTTCTGAATTTGTCTTCATGAATAAGGCAAAATAATCAAAGAAGCAGAGCTTGTTAAATTTGCCTTCATTAACACTGAATTCATTTGCCTAAGTACTCTTACTCCTGCTGAGCTCACTTAAGGATGCAATTTGCCTGTCTGATTTTTCTTCTTCTTTCCCAGAATACGTTTTCCAGCTAATAAGGAATCCACATTTTTTGATTTTTTTATAAGAATTTTTCCCTTTCTTTATACTTCTTTCTGCCATAGTATCCAAGACCACGCATTTTTGAAAGATGATCTTTATGTCAAAGTAGATCCAGCTAAGGCAGACAGTTTTTAACAACCTGACAGACTTGTGCTGATCAGGCTTAACTTTTAACATCCACAACACAGTTCCTTGGACAGGAAAGAAATTATGCATGTCATCTTGTTTTCCTTCATTTTATGAAAAAGTGCTGCCAAGTGCATTGACCTTCTTGGTGCTTTGTTGAAGTCAAGTAATTAACCTATTGGATCTTTTTATTGCCTTTGTGGCATGTCCCATTGATTTAGGTGCTACTTGTAAGTCAAAAGCCTCACTTTTTTCCCTTTCCCTTCAGATTTTTCATCCTTCTCTAAATCTGATGGTTCACTTCAAAGCTTCTGGAACTAAGTTGTTAATTCATGTTTTAATCCATTCCTTGCCATTTGTGCATACTGAAATCCAATGTCTTAATCTTCTGTACCCTCTTGGTTCACAGCTGTTTCCTCAACTTTCAATATCTGGCATATAAATCCTTTTAAGAGTCTTTCTGCTGAGTGAAATACCCAGGGCCACATCTGATATTTGACAGGATAATCCCAGTGGTCCTTTCCATAGATTCCTTAAGTCTCTTGGGCACTGTACAGTTCATGTTTCCTTATAATATTGGAGGAATGTTTTAATTGATTTTTCAATTCAGTCTTCCATCACTGACCTCTTTGTCAGACTCAATTCCTTACGTTATTCCCAAATTACAATTTCTCTCTCTTTTTTTCTGTTTATTTTTTTCTTTAGAAGGGGACTAATGCACTCAGGAGTGCAGGGAGATGTACGCCCACTTGCTGGATCAGTCTGGCTCACAACTCATTGCAGACTATGTTCATGTGCATTCATGCTGATAGACATGTGTTCTCTATCAGTTGATGTGGACACTGAAAGAGAAATCTTGAGCATTTCAGGGACACCTTCCACTAGACCAGTTCGCTCAGAGCTCCATCCAACACGGCCTTGAACACTGCAAGAGATGGGGCATCCACAGCTTGTCTGGGCAAGCAGTTCCAGTGCCTTACCACCTTCATAGTGAAAAATTTCTTCCCAATACCTCATCTAAATCTCTTTTAGTTAAAAAATGTTCACCCTTATCCTGTTGCTTCATGCTCTTGTAAAAAGCCTATCTCTCCAGCTCTCTTGTAGACCTCCTAGAGGTACTGAAAGGCTGCTCTAAGGTCTCCCTGGAGCCTTCTCTTCACCAGGTTGAACGACCTGAACTCTCTCAGCCTGTCTTCCTGGGAGAGGTGCTCCATCCTTCTGAGCATCATCATCTGGACCACTCAAACAGGTTCATGTCTTTCCTGTGCTGGGGCCCCAGGACAGAGTAGAGGGGCAGAATCACCTCACTTGACCTGGCTGCGCTGCTTTTGATGCAGCCCCAGAAATGATTGGCTTTCTGGGCTGCAAGTGCATTTTGCTGGGTCATGTTCTGCCTCTCACCCTCCAACACCCCGAAATTCTCCTCAGGGCTGCTCTCTGTCCATTCTCCAAGGAGCCTGTATTTGTGCTTGGAATTGCGGCAGCCCAGGCGCAGGAGCTTGCACTTGACCTTGTTGAACTTCATGAGGTTTCCACAGGTCCAATTCTTTAGTGAAGGAAATTTCTGGAAAGATACAGTGTTGGCAGAAGCCATACCTATGAAGGATTCGCTAAAAAGGCTGGATCAGTGCAGCCAAAGAGTGCTCTCTCTGCCAGCTGCACTGATTTATTTTGCTTGTCTGACCCTCTGCATATTAAGCTGTTGAGCTCTGATCTTGTCCTTTTTGCCCACCTTGGGATATATGTAAGTCAGTTTTTTACAGTGCCACAGGCTCCTTCCCTGGGCTCTTGATATCAGCTGGCAATGTAGGAGGAAGCAGCATCTGGCATGAGCAGATCCAGGGCTGTTAGGTTTTATGTTCGTCTTATTGTCATAATCCTCATCATACTTGCATCGGGTTATCATTTAACTTCAATTTTAAGGTTCCATGGCTTGTTACTCAAACTACTTAAAACACTGTCGATATTAAGTGCCGATTGCTGTGTTTCAGAAATATATTCCTTCCTCCAAGGTTTGATATCAGAGCCTTGGACTGATTATATTTTTATCATCTTGTATGTGTTGCATTAGACAATGATTTTGAAAACCATACTGTAAAGTCTTCAAATGTCTGTAAACATATGCAGAGAAAGACAGCCTGGAAAGTCTTCATTGTAAATTCAAACATAGTGCTGTTCAAATACAGAAATAGAATGTCACAATTGCTTAAGACATTAGCATTGAAAACCTTTAGTATTTCCAGTAAATCTTGTTTTGTAGGATTTCATAGATGAGGTTTGTTTTAAATAAGTACTAAATAAAAACCATGAAGTCAATGATTTCCAAAGCAAAGCCGTGAACAAGAACAAAATTATTCCACCTAAGTTTAATTTCATATCCAAAAACATATACATACTCACAACTTTTCCCTCTTGATCTATCTTAATTTTATTGAAATACAAACAAATAAACAAAAAACCCCAGTAGATATTATAATTTAATTCTAAGAGTTGGAGCTACCAACTGACCTGAATAAGCTTAACATAGAAAACTAAGTACCCCTCTTGGAGTTTGAGTTCAAATCTGTCACAGGTTCTCAGGATCTAAAGAGAAATATAAAGAAATGCCTGTTCAAATGGGAAATAATTGCTTTCTGCACTGAACTTTTTTAATCGCTCAGTTTTTTGTTGCATATAGAGCATATAGCCATATGTATATGACAGTTATTTTTGTTTAAAAACAGTATGTATATACAGTTTTTTTAAAACACAGCAAAATTCAAACTTAGCAAGAAAATGTTAATGTTTTTGCATTATTTAGTCCCAGTATTGCCAAGAAGTCTGCCCACACAGAGTCCCAACAGATGCTAAACATATAGAAAGGCTGCCAAAAGCTGAAAGCATTGCGTAGTCTCCATCTCACTTTGTGTCATTTAAATTCAAGTGTTAATCTGTGCCTAGTTTATTGAAATCTACCAAACTGAGAAAAGGAGATCCCATTTTAGTGATGTTTTGGGCTCCTGAAATTTTTTATTTTTTCATGTATGTTAACTAATTTCCATTAACTTCCAGTTCGTAATGTTACTTAAATTTGGTTAAGTAAAAATAACCAGATTTAAAGGAAATCCTGAAAGATCCTGAAAGGATAAGTCTCTGCCTTGGCTTTTTTTATATATATATGGAATACTAGCTGATGCGCCAGAAGTCTGTAGAGGCTTCAGACCTCATAGAAGACTTAAGGATGATTGAGATAAAATGTGTCTCCACATAAAATAAATGTGAAAGATGGATGCATGTTCTGCATTTTCACTTGACAGTAGTGAGAATATGCTGGTTTAAATTCAGTGAACATACTGATAATTTAAACTCTTTATCAAAGACTTTAAAAGCTGTTTACTGGGCAAAACTGTCACACGAGTAAAGATATCTGGGAATATTAGAACTTCTATGCCCCCTAAATAATATATCACATATGATATTTCTGCTTAGTGAACTGCAGAAAACATTGATGACCTAATAAAGCTTGATACAAATATTCTTTTATAAATCATCCTAAACTGTGATGCAAATTAGTATTTTATACTTGTTTATGGAAATGGTTATAAAGAGAAGGTTAAAACTCAGCACAGATTTTTTTTTTCCCACTTTCACTTTGGATGGGAAAGTTCCCTCATTTTATCTAGCACTGTTATAAAATATACCTCACATCCTCATTCAAACAAAACTCTACTGAAGATAAATTTTGTGTGTCACAGTATGACAAAAGGGCTGAGATGTCCCATCAGGTCCCATGGAAGTGGGTTTTTTCCTATTTTACTTCAATGTACCCTTAATTAATCCTTTATTATTTAGGCTGTTGTAATTTCTCCTTGCTTTCTCACAGGTGTCAGGGCCAGTGACTCCTGAAAGCTTACCAGTGAAGACCAAGGCAGAGAAGGCATTGAGTACCTTGGCCTTCCCTGTGCTCCTTTGTCACCAGGTCCCCTGCCCCGTTTATCAGTGGGTCCATGTGGGTTTTTCCAGTCTGTGTGTTGTCTTCGATATAACTGTAGAAGTTCTTCTTGTTGCCTTTTATTTTCCTCAGCAGATTCAGCTCCAGATGGCTTTCCTATCTCTTTCTAATTAATTCTGTATTGTTTCTGGCAATTAAAAAAAGGTGCTTGTGTCTTCACAGTACTGAAATGCAGTCAGTTGTAGTTGAAATGTCTACATGTAGAGAATGGCTGTTTCTGAGGACAAGCTTCCCCTGTTCACCAATGCAATTTTTAGCAGCTTCAGTTTCTTTGTGTGAGAAAGACTTTGTGATTCCTTGGAGTTCCTGTATTAGATATAGGAGAAAACATATTGTAAACCGGGTAAAACTGATAAGGATAAATATTTTTTCAGATGGTTCTAGCAAAATGAAAAAGAGAAGATGTAAAGCCAAGTCCCCCTTTCCTAAGTATCAGTGTTAGAGTTACTAGATGACATCATCTTTAGCAATTATGGTTGTAAAAAATATATATATAAAATGCTAATGGCAAGTTACTCCAAAGGTGTTTTGCAGAGCATGCCCTGGAAGCAGGAATTTAAGAGGTAATAAAGGCACTTGACAACTCTTAATACAATCAGTAGCTTGAAAATCACACATTTCCAGGCTTTTAAGTGTGTTGTTGTAAGGTTTTCAGAAACTAAAGAGAGGTTCACAAAAGCGTTCTTCTTGTGTTCATGTTCTTGTGAATGGAAATGAGCTGCTTTGCCTGTCTTGTGCAAGTGTTAGCAGAGAGGCAAGTGTTGAAAGAAACAATAGCAAGTTCCTGCAGTGGTGAATGCAGAAGTAGCAGGGCTTGCTGGGTGAAGCTGAGAACTTGCGCTCCATGGCCTGTTTTGGAAGAATGTATAAATATTAAAGAATGCTTAAAATGATGTAATGGAACAAGTAGCCAGAAGGGTGTCCTCTTGGATTTGGTTTCCTAGCAAATGCAAAACCTGAGTTTTATTTGAGGTTTGAAAACCTTTTGATGAACTCTGTGCTTTGAGCACAGCTGGGGTGATTTCAGTCTGTAACAGGCAGAACTTCACGGGGCTGTGCTGCAGTTTTGAATTTTTGAGGTTTCAAATGCAAGTCATTAGCTTTTTCCAGTCCTTCACTGAAATCTTTTAGCAGATACAGTTTTTCCTCTAGCTGTTCCTTGAGACATTTCAGATAAATAAAAATGAAGCAAAACAAAGCAACCCCACAATCTGCTAAATACAGTTCAAATAAATAAATGTCGGTTCTAGTTTCAGTTTAGTTTTTACTTGCCTACTTCAATGCTGTAGTTTTCAAGTCACATGTAGTATTTCTGAGAGAAAACGAAGTTAGCAAGATACAAGTTTCTCAAACTAAGTAGGGGTAACCAGGCTGTGCCTTGAAGGGATCATAGCAGGTTGTTTTGATCAGGGCTTTTCTTGTTTTAAATAGTATATCTGTGCCAAGTTAATAGAATCTATATTTTGCATATTGCTGCTAATTTGAGTAATGCCAAAGCAAAAAAAGCATGTGAAGCACTTCTTGCATCTTGACTGGAAGATTTATTAGTTGTAACTGGAGACAGCATGACACTGGTTATAACTGGAGTTAGCAGCTGCTTCTCTGATAGCTTAGTGGCACGAAGACCAAAACAGGTCAATGCTATTAGTCATTCTTACTTCCCTCAAATTTAATTTGCAATTATTTACGACAATTCATGGAGAAGCTCAGTGAAGCACCTTGTTGTGTGCATCTGTCAATACAGATGGCCAAGGGTTACTTTTTGGGGTGGTAACTTAAGGGCAGATGAAATGAGATGGCCAGAGAAGGTGCATCCTCTCTGACTGTCAGCATGCTAGTACATGGAGTGTGCCTAAAACCATGCTCTGTCCCTGAGGCCAGGTGTCATGGGAAAACTTGTGTCCGTGCTAATGAATTCTCCAAGTCTGTTCGCAAGGTGGAGGTATGGAATTGCTGCCTGGAAGTGGACCATGGAGGGGTTTCATTCAAGAAGGATTCCTGGGGCTTGCTTTGAAGAGTGCTGGCTGGGCCAGACAAAAACCTTCTCAGACACCTTTCTAACAATTTAAAAACATGCACACTACACTTGGTAACATTCCCTGACAGCATTTTAATATACAAGTATTGATATAGTCTCAGTGTTTTTCAGGACATTGGCAACATCTTGTTTTTCACTAATTCAAATAAAAAATTACTCTAAGAAATTCAATGTTTATTTGCTATATGAGCATGAAATATTGCATGTGCTTCTGTTTCCTGGTCAGCTGTGTGTGTTGGGCACTAATGTCTGTTGATGGCCAAATCTTTCCTGACAGTTTGTCAGGAACCCGCTTGCATTATGAACCTGATGGCCTGATGCAGATGAGACATAAGATCTGGTTTGGCCTGATGCAGGGACAAGAATGTGTTCCAGAGAGTAAGCTCATACCATTCTTGAATCAGAAACTGCTAGTTGCAGCACCAAGCATATTTTACAGGAAACAAAAGTAAATTCATAGTTGTTTTCAGTTTGTACTGCAGAACAATAAAAGCTCATATTTATGCAATGTTTTTGTGGTACAAGGGTTTTGAAAATGCAGATACAATTCATGATTAATGTCATGCATATGCTTACATCGTGATGGTTTCTCCCACTGAGTCAACAAATAAGAATGTTGTGTTCTTGAGAAATAAGTCTGATATCCATGTGCAGAGCCACTCATGTCACACACTGAACTTCCTCTGTTCACAATACACAATTTCTCCCAGAGTCTCCTCTTCTGTAACCATCTGACTTGTGGTGGTATATGTTCAGTGAATATCATAACCTGTTTTCCCACTTTCTAGTTAGAGCAGACGTACTTTTGAAAGGTAATCTGGAAACTACCTCAGTGTGGTGGTTAAAAACATACCTCACTGCGAGTTTGAATTTTGAATGAAGAATATACTTATATGCCTTACTAAAGTCAGACCTTTATACCCATGAAAGCTAATAATATAGTATGATTTATCTCGTGTTTGTTTCAGGGCACAGTTCTAAAGTGTCTCTTTCTGATATTAGTTTTGAAACTATCTCAGAGCCTAAAATGTTGTCATGTTTTTCTTTTTTCCTTTTTTTCAGCTCTGGGACCTGCTGCAGAAGTTGCAGTTCATCATGACATACATTGCTCCTTGGCAGATTGCTTGGGGATCATCGTTCCATGTTTTTGCTCAGCTCTTTGCAATACCTCATATCCTTTATAAATTTGTTTTTCTTTATTTGTGTAAGTTTGGGTTGGCTCCCAGCCAAGCCCTCAGCAGCCCGGGACAGCCTTCCCCCCCACCGGGAAAAAAAACGGAGAGAGGGGAAAAAGGTAGCAGAGGAAAATTGCAGCAAATATATATTTATATATATACATATATAATTATATACAATGAAACACTATGTACATATGAGTAAGGGACCCCAGGGAACCCCCAACCAACCCCAAGGGGAAAAGGGGAAAGGGAAGGGGAAAAGGGACAAAAGGGGTAAAACACAACAGATATACACAATCGAAACTCAGGGGATAGCTNTAAATGCCTCTTGATGTATGTAATTTATTTGCAGTGCTTGAACAAGGTACACAATTCCTAGGTAACTTATTTTAAAATGTGAAAATGTTTGAACATCTTCTGAGAAACAGGGTTTTTTTGTTTGTTTTTTTTTTTTTGTTTTGTTTTTTGTTTTTGGCTGCATAGGATCTGAAACTGGGAAATTGAACTCTGACTCAAACTGGTGTATTTATGCCTGTTCACTTCCCACCCAGCCACATTTTGCAGATCACTTGCTTCTCCAGTCCTCAGCACTGACTTTTGATGTATCCAGAGAGAAATGTGGTGCTGGACATATTGGGAAGTGCTGGGCTTATGGCTGACTGAGCTCTCAAATATTAGTGTCTTTCTCAGTTGCTTCTATTTGGTATCTCAGATACAAATTCACTTCAGTGAACCAATTTCTGCTGCAACTGTCCTGATTTTTTTTTTTTTTTAAATTTTGTTTCAGAAGCAGATGGATTTTAACATTTTAATGTAAAGTTTTTCATTAGGGTGCTAAGAAGCCTTCTGCTTTTTAATATTTCCACTGTTTTACGAGTAATGATAAATGTTCATCAACACCAAAGAAGTCCTTCAGAAAGACTGTTTTGGTGCCTGTTCCAGTGCTGTGAATATTTGGTTTGTGGACATGGGGAATAAAACACAGAGTTCAATGACCCTCAAGTGCCTTTAAGGTTAAAAAATGTATATTGAATTTTTTGAATAGGAATTATTCAGTTTAAAGTGAAGTTCAGCTAGCAACTTGATTGAATACAAAAAAAAAAAAGGCAAAAAAACCACCATTTTAACTGAACAAATTCAACTTTATTGACATCTAAGGCATTATCAGATACTAACTTTTAATTTATTCCTTCTGTCCTATCTGAAGTTGTGAAAGAAGAGTTGACAAAGTGGTTTTAGTTCAGACCTACTGAAGAGTTTACTTTGTACTGTTTATTAGATATTCTCACTTAAGTCTTTGTCTCTTTCATCCCACAGGGTTAGGTTTTTTTCCCCTTGAATGATTTCTTCCCTCTGCACTTTGCTGTGAAACATATGCAATGTTGATTAACAATGCTTATATTTCTAGATAGGAAGAATAAGGAATGAGAGCCATAGACAGAGGGAAGTGCACACAGGAAAACTCCCAGAGGGAAAGCTTTAGATTGCCTACTTTTGGAAGAAAAGCATTATAAAAGCAGTGATCCATCTAAGAGTTTTAGGTTATTTGTAGCAAATCATTTCAGAATTTCATAACAAAAATTTTCATCTCTGTTGTAGGTGAAATTGCAGGAGAAGTGTGTATGAAATTATTTAGCAAAAAAATTAAGAGCTAAGATTATGTTTCTACAGGTTTCCCTTTGGTCACAAATATTTTGTGCAGTGATAATTTTGCTCTTGATAAAAGTACCAATCAAATTGTGCAAAATGGAAAGTAGTTAAACCAGGGTTTAGTTTGTTTACAGTATTATTGCTGACGTGATCTAGCCTAGCTTTCTATTATTTGTAGTATGCTTTGTAAATGCAAATCTGTCTTTCAAGGCAATGTTGCAATTAAGATACTGGTTGAATGCTGAAGTTACTATTCCCACAACAACAATAACTCTGCCTCTTTGCACGTATTTTAATTTGTTGTTATCATCACCCTGCAAACAGTAATGATGAATGCGTGTTCCAGTTTGCAGAGGCACTAAGCCTGCCATTTCTTTGCAGAGTTAATTATTTGTGGCTCTTAATTGCTTCAATCACATCTGCAAACAGGATGCAAATTTTTAAATTTCAAAGTGCCTCAGTGAACTTTTGCCGTAGAGCTCAGTGATACGAGTATTTCAGCCTGCTTTAGTGCATGCAATTCCAGTGTGCAGGGTCTGAAGGGCAATGTGTGGAGCTTTGCCTGGTGGAGGTTGTGCAGTCTCCACTAGTAGAGATCTTCAGGAATTTAGATGAACGGCTCTTGGGAGTCATATGTAGGTTTAGCTGATCCTGCTTGTGCCTGCTAGATGGACTAGATGATCCTCAAAGTCCCTCTTTATCCCAGAAGACCAGGAGTGGGAATGGGCTTCTGGCTTGGGGAGGGATCTGTGATTTCACTTTCCAGTGTTTAAATGGGTAAGATGAGGTTATGTATTTATAAATACCAGTACACTGAGAAAGGCAGTGTAGTTTGTAGTTCGAAGGAGGATTTTACCTAATAAATGAATGGTGAAACTGGGGAATGGGGGAAAGAGGAGTTTGTAGTTGAGATTGTGTTTAGGGGAGTTTTTGCTTTGGTTGTTTCGAGGTTACAGCCCTAACATCAGAAAATGTAGTTTCCCTATCCTCTAGGTGATTGTGTGCCTGGAAGGGACCTATATTAACTGCAAGTAAAAATGTGACGTTTGAGAACAGAGGATTTGGACTGGCCAGACTGCACAGTTTTGAGTTAAAAGAAAGGGATGGAAGATTTTGAAAATGTCAGTCTTTCAATTACTTGTTTTGAAGCTAGTTTGAATTTAAACAGATTTTTAAACTACAAGAATTAATCCTTAAATACAATGTTTTATTTCATGTTGGAGAGTTTTTACGTTTGAGTTTCTTTGTTCTCAAAATTTGATTTTGGCCATCTTAAAAAGAAAACAAGTTAAAAATAAATAAGTTCTGCTTCTCCATAGCCTAACAAAGGTGGTACACAGGAAACCTGGCTCAGGACATAGTATAAGAAAGTACGCCTGTAAGTTTTTGACACTTCTTTTCTATTTTTTACTTAGACTTAATTAAAGCATTGGTATATAAAAAAAAAAAAAAAAATTACCTAATAAAAATGAATTTGATATCTTCAAATTTCAAAATCCCTGTTGACAGATAATTGCCCACTGCACACGTCACCTATACATATGAGAGTCAGGCTGTTACTTGCTCTCATGGCACACTTACAGATATGAAACAGTTAAAATCACTCTTCACAAGTCAAATGGAAAATGTCTTCCATCATCTGTTTAGTAGAGTATTATGTCTTTTAGGAAAAAAAAAACCCTCATGCTACTGATTATGTCATAGACAAAAACAGTTCACAGTGGTGTGCAAAATGTCTTAACTCATAATGGTGGCAATTTTTCAATCAATCATGATATTAGAACCTGCTCAAAAAAACTTGATTTGCTGTCCTTATCTGTCCTCTTTGTTCTCTTTTCCTCTCTTCAGCTCCTGTGCCTCCTTCCCTTATCTCACTCTTGTAAATACATGTTCATTTTTCACAGCCAGTGCGTAGTCACGACTACAGTAATGTGACAGTTTAACTTTTTTGGTTCACTTTCTTTCTGCTCTGTGCTGTCACTTTTTTAAACTTTAGACTCTGAGGGAAGCTCGTTTTTCAAACTCTAATGCATAAAGACATAATTCCAGGTCACACTCTTTTAGTAAGTCTGAGGGATTTGAGAGGCATCTCTTGGCAAACGTTTGTTTTTAGATTTTGCAAATGGCTTTGAAAGCGTGGCTAGCTAGCCTTTTTGTGAAAATGTTGTACCAAGAATGATGCTGCATGTGTTAAAATGTTTTTTTGTGAAGTCTCAGAGTCTGTGGGACACACATACAGTATATTGCTATAAGAGGGTAAGCTAAAAGACTGGCTATTGGGTGATTTGACCTGCAGTTTACATTGAGATGTGCTTGATCGCTGTATCTTGATAGTGGTTCCTTCCTTCACAGCTTCTTTACTTTGCACCTTCCTTCCAAGAGAGGTGTAAGGAAGGACAACTGATCTCTTATGCCAACTTGGAAGTCTTTTTCCTTAGATTTCCTGGATGTGGTATGAATTAATGAAGAATCTAAGCCTAACATTTTGTTTGCTTGTGTTTATTTGTGTTTCTTTTAATTTGCATCCTTTTCAGTATCCTTATCCATCTCCTAAATTGCTTTCCAGCAGTCTGAAATATGACTTCACACTCAAAGTAAGCTATGGATTCAGGCATTCATTATGATGTTTATGTGTGGTATTTACTTTTTCGCTGTCCTCACCTTCTCTTTTCATATATATTTCAAAAAGTATGAAATGCTGAACATTTTTTGCCTTTTGGTCAGCTTGGAATATTAAACTGTCAGTAAGAATTAACATGAAAGCGTGATTCTAAACCAGATGTTGGGTTATTAGAGGCATAGTTTCCACATACTAGGTCATTCCAAAACAAACAGCGGCTCACAGAATGGAACATTGGACACAGCAAGGGCAAGACTCCAGTGCAGAGAACGAAGAATTTCCAAGAAAATGACTTTTTGTTTTTGTGTGTATGTGGGTTGGTTTTAAACTCTGTGTCAGGCTTAGGAAAGGCACTACTGTATGATGAAAGGTACTCTAGGTAGGTGGAAAAGGGCACTTAACTGTGCTTCCTCTGCTCAGGATCTGTCCTGGGGCAGAGATTAGGCAGAGCCACTGATAATAATGTGCTGTGTTCAGTCATGTCGCCTCTGTTACAACTGTGTGGCATTGAAGAGCCACGGATTACATGCTGGTAATGGGTAATTTGGCACCGCCTTCCTTCCTTTCTTTTACCTGCTACCTCCTTGGTAAAATAAACAGCAACAACCGCAAAAAAAAATAGTTCAAAGCGCTGCCTCAACATTTTAAAGTATCGTGAAATCATTTGTGCTACCTTAACTTGCAATTTTCAGACTCTGCTATGCTTTTTTTCCAAACTCTGGCCACTTCAGTGTTTTCTACACCTCTGAGTCCATTTCTGGGCAGTGTCATCTTTATCGCATCATATGCAAGACCGATCAAGTTCTGGGAGAAAAATTACAAGTAAGACTATTGAAAAATTTCTATACTTGTTAGTTGTAAAGGTTTTGCTCTTGTTAGTTTAATTTATGGAGGTATTTTTCTTGCAGAAGATATGCCCTAAAACAATTCAAGGACTAAGAGGTTATTCTTTGAATCTTAATTCTGGTGTTTTACTATTTCATGGTTATTTGGTTACTTCTGAACATGTATTTAAACAGTTATTGGTGTGTTACAGATGAGGCATCAGGTTGCATTTGTTGTACAGACATACAATAACAAAGCTGTGGAAAACAAAATTAGTAAAACTCCCAGTTGTCAGCTAGCTAGTGACTAAATCTATGAAATCTTTGTCTCTGGGAGTCATACTGCATAAATATATTTTATACTAACTAGCTTGATTAATGTTACCCTTTGGGATGTGGCAGGTACCTCCCATAGCAAAGGGGTGATAAGCGTGTGTTGTCATTACTTGTTCTGTCTGATCCTCGAGCCTGACTCAAGAATTGGTTATCAGATTTTGTCTGCCATTCGTTTAGTTTAAGAAGGACATAAGCAAAGATTGAATGAATTCTGCCTCTTCTGCCCAGTAGGATTTGGGAGCTCTTGGTAACTGGGATCTACTGGGCTCCCAAAAAGAGCAATGGAGTCAGGGAACCACTCCTTTCCTAGGAAGTAGTTTTTGCGAGGGATGAGTATCTGCAATGTTAGTGGCTGGATTCAATGTCTGGGCTGGGTCGGTCCTTTGGGTCCTGTGCCCTGGGAAGCACGTGAGCTGTTCAGCCCCTGCTAACATGTAGGCAAGCTCAGAGTAACTTACTGCAGCTGCAGAACAGCAATATGAGACATACAGTGAAAATTGTAGTGTCCAAGTCAGGACATGGCCAGGCCAGTGAAAAGTGCTATGCACTTGCACACTTCTTGTATTGGTGCCACTGGTGTATCTGAGAACCTCAAGAGAATTCAAAACTAGAAATTACAGTGATTAATTCTCTTTCAGGGAAAAGGGCCTGATTAGTTTGAAGAGGGGTTTTGGTTTTGGGTTTTTTTGTTTGTTTAGTTGGGTTCTTTTGTTTGATTTTGACTTGTGTCAAGTGAGTAAATATGTACTCATCTCTAAAGAAATGAGTCAGACAGAGCCAAGTCATATAGAGAGGCTTTGTATTTGCTTCTGAATATAATGAGATTTGTGGAAGCCTTTCAAGACGAGGTGATTTTTGTGCACTGAGGCCAGATCTTAACAAAACTCTCTCACACAACTTTTTATCTTGGGTCAACAGGTTAATTATTTCAAGGGAGTGAAGTTGAGGGCAGCTATGGAAAGGCAGGAAGCTACCACTAATCCCACAGGCAGCTTTACGTTTTTGGACAGAAACTTTGAACAATATTAAGTAGGAAGTGGGGGTTTTAACATCTGCTACATTTTACTTCAACCAGAGCATTTTGAAGGCCTGTGGTTTCTTTTCAAGGTACCAATTAGAGAATCAAACTCAGTTGTAGGCACATCACTTCCATATAGCTAGGTTAGTGTCAAGTCTCTAGGTTACTCTAGGAGGAAATAGAGGGGATCATTTGTGTTTGCTTTTGGTTTGTCTAATCTTTTGGGACAAAAAGAAACAGAAGATGCTCAAAGGGAATATCAAAAAATGGTTGATGCTTGATACTTAAATAAGGGTGGGGAGGGTGGGGGTTTGGTGCCTTGTTTTCATCAGTAGTGACCATCTGTGATTCCCTCTAAGGGAAGTGAAGAAGTTGGTGCTAATACTTTTGGAAAGCAGGGTAATTATTTTAATAATTTAATAATAAACTGTAATACCCTAAGTGCAAAAAACCAAACCCTTTTAATATTTTAATTCACCACTTCTTGTCCTTGCAAAATAAGCAGTAACTGCAACTTTGTATTCAACATGAAGGCTTAAGTTACTCTTTGTAAAAAATTGTGCTTTGTGTTTGTTAGAAAGTCTAGTGTGTCTTTTATGATCTCCCTTAAAACAAAAACCACCACCTTACCTCTCACAAGCCTTTCAGAAGTAGAAAAGAGCCTTGTAGAAGATTCAGATTGTCAGAGTGAAATAATTGTTTGCCTGAACCTGTGGCATCCCACGATATGCACATATAATGATGACTCTTAAATTTGTATTCCTTTTGTCTCTAGCTCTTCTGATTCTCCTTTGCCTTCTTTCAGTTTCAATGTTTCGTTGCTCACATGAGGAACTAATGAGAGTGAGTGAGAGTTGGACTAAAAACCTCTGGTTTATTTAAAGGACACAGTCAAAGACAGAAAAAGGAAAGGGAGTAATTTTTTATTAAGAATAATGAAATTTTCTACAAAACACTTAAAATAATTGAATTAGGTGAGTGTGTCTTGCCTTACTGCTTTGAGTCTGGACCTTCCAACATCTAGAAATTTGAAAGGTTGTCATAATTGCTTTCTTTCGGAGCTATAGAGTTAAATAGGATCAGGAACTTGAACTGGAATGGAAAGTTGTTTTGGCTCCTGCACTGACCAGTCTTTGGGCTGCAGCTCCTTACAGGCAGATCTGCTCTGAGTTTTGAGGACATGTAAGATAGAACAAACAGAAGGGGAATTTGGTGTACCAATTTCCTTTTTGGAGTGCATTGACAGTTCTTTCTCCCAAGCTCAGCTCAGGGTATTCATGGAAAGTCACAGGTATGAGATAAGCTCATCCGAAGCAGAAGCTCTCAACTTTTTTTTCCGTTTCCATACTCGTTGACAGACCTTTTGCTCAGGGGAAAGCTCCCTTCAATGTACTTTATATAGCTTTTTTGTTTTGCTTGCTTTGCAAACTCATTTTCAAACACTTCCTTGCTATATTGATGACTATGTTAAATTATCACATATTAGCTACAAAAAACCTCATTTACGTTTATATGAAGTTAGGTGTTGTCAATTCCAGGATTATATTTTTTATAATTTAATCTCTTAATTGGAGTAACTGAAAACAATTTTGACAAGCAGTCTAGATATCAAAATTGTTTTTCTTCCAAGTGATAAATTAGGTTGCTTTCTGAGGTTGTACTTTCTCTTCTTCAGTATTTGCACACTTCACTACTGTCAAGCAAACTTCCTTGTTTTACTTTAAGGTAAACTTTTTTTAGCCAACAGCAGGAAATTAGATGAGGAAAAAATACCCATTTTCTGTGAAGTGAATCCAAAGCTGAAGCTTTGGACATTAGCAACTACAGAGTACCATGTTTATTAACAGAGCGGATTATTAGGGCAGAAGTCTGAGTGGTGAGCAGCTGCTTCATCTGTTCCTTAAAGTGTGTTTGGTTGTCTCTACCTGGTGTTTTCTGAGTGCCCTTGTACATATCTTGCATTTCCAGTGTTTCTTTTAGTCATAGTTTTTCTGCTGGCTAAAGAGGAATCTGAGTTCTCGGATTTCTGACTGGGCTTCTGCCACTCTAGATGATGTAAGCTGGAGCTGAAAGTCTTAGATAATTAAGATGATGGCTTGTTTGTTTTTTCAAGGAGATAGAGGAACTCAAGTGAATAAAAAAAGAAAAAGAGATTCATTTTGATAGTAAGCAAACTGTGAAATTCCTAACAAGCTCTTCAAAATTCAGGAATCACACTGTGCCTGTTTGTGCTCTTGCAGTGTGTGTGTAGAGCATGGGTGTTCTTCCCTGCAATCAGCAGATGCTGTTTGTTTTTACTGTGCACTTTGGTACTCACTGCATGGAAAGTCTAGTACACCAACACGTCACTGAGGCCAGGGATCTTTTTTGGGGGGGAAAGGAAGGGTGACTTTAAGAAGACTGTAAGAAAGAACAACTTCACATGCAAACACAGTTTTAAGCTTTTGCTGCCATTGTTGTTGAAAAGAGAGGGGAGTAAAATGTGAAAGTTGACCTGCTGTTCATGACCTAGTCACCTTGTGGGAGTTCAGCTATGAGAAATTTTCTTTCTCTCTTTTTATTTTTGTGATGGGGTGTTGTTGTTGTTGATTTTTCAAAAAAGGTTGATGCTACACTGACTTTGTCCTGCCATTAGCCTGGGTCCTGCTTCCCAGTTTGAAGAACGCTGATTTACTCTTTATTTTCACAGCTGTTGGAATGATTAGGCTGTAGATGTCAGAGAGAGAAAAGGAAATAGCAGTAAATCTTGTTTAATGTATAGGCACTTTAAAGCATAAAGTGTTTGTTCAAACCCTGTGGTTCAATTCCTCCGCTTTGCTTTTTTTCCTCAAATACTTTGTCATGCTTGCAGCCTGACTCTGTCCTTCTCCTCCCTTCCTCTTATCTTGCTTTGTATCTTGGGTATGACAATGGACAGAACAGAGTAGGAAGTTTACTTTCAGTCCCCAGTGGGTCTGACTGCCGGAGCAGCCTGTTCTCTGCTGCAGCTGTGACTTGTCCCCACGAACAGCAAACTGCCACCAGGAGTCTGGAGGTTTCACTGTTTACAAGCTGCTCATCTTTCCTGCACCTTCCTGTTTCTATTCTTCTGGTTCAGTGCCTATTTTTGGGTAAGGCACAGCTTGCATTTGCTTTGAAGTGTCTTGAGTGAATTACAGTGCAGTGTAACTGAATTAATTAGATGTCTCTAAAGAGGCTGCAATTAAACTACCAGCTATCTCAGACTGGCATTACAGGATTCCTCTCTGTGTTTGAGACTGTGAGCAAACCCTTCTTTTCTCCTTATTTTTAAAAAGTGTTTCACTGTGTTATTGTTCCAGTCATTGTAGTCTGGAAAAATAGCCACCTGTAGGGTTAATACAGCTGGGAATGCAGGGTGAGGAAAACCTGCCCTGCTTCAAATGTAATGCAGAAGTTTTTTTCTCTTTTCCTACCAGCTCACTTAAGCTGCCCATCGTGAGCAGCATACAGGTGGAATGGGAAGGGTTTTCCCAGTGTACACATAATTTGAGTTGAACCCCACATTATGCACATGTGTGGGAAAAGGAGCTGTGAAAAGTACCTGTCTGCTCCCTCCCTTTTTCCCATAAAATAACAGGCCCTCCACTTCCATATGCTTATTTTTAACACACTCTGGTGCATTTGGTTTCCCTGTGAGCTTGCTCATCTGTTACAGCTGTTAAAACCCCTGCTCTGAACACAAAACATCATTCACCCATAACTGTCCATGGGCCTTGTTTGGGTTCTGCACACTCAGGCCTTTCAAGTTGTTCTTTTTAGGACTGGTTTTCTTCTTTTTAGTATTTTCTTGCTGTGTTGTTTGATTTTTCACATGTTCTTAGACCTCCATAGTAGTGATGTTTACATAGGAACAACTGCAGCAATGTTTATAGTTCAGTAATGGCTTGGACATTGATTTATGATGAATACTTTCAAGAAAGGTACATGAACCTCTGAAGACAACATTTATAGCAAAACCTCAGCATAGGAAAACTTTTTTTTTTTATTTGCTCCTAATTGACAGGAGATACTGTTTGCCTTTTTTTCCTCAAATATCACTTCAGAAACATTATGTTCTGACTATTGTCACTGCCCTACTTAGGGTTCAAACTTTCCTGAGTATTTCCAGCTACTTGGCATGAAAGCCACATTGCAGCCAGGAGTTTTACTTTTCATTTCAGTTGTTTTAGTTTTCTTCCAAATTGATTTTATTTCTTTGCTAATTTTAACATTTATCTCTGTCTGCTTCTACTTCTATTTCTAGACTGGTTTTTTTATGAACTGACCTGAAAGGAGCACTGCATTCTAGTTGCACAACTTTTCTCTGGAGTGAACTGAGGTCCCAGTGCCTTTGTTAACAGCTATTGCTCATTTATGGATGCTAGCTCCTTTGACAACTACAGTTCTTTTAAGAGAGGTCTTCACTGAGTTGGCCTCAGGGCTCCTCCAGGCCTTCATTGAGAGCTAAGTTAATTTAGAACTCTGCAAAAATAGTATAAATAACTATCAGTGTGTAAATAAAACCAAAATGGATGCTTATTAGTGCCTTGGACTTAAAAGTCAAAACAAACAGGACCAATTAATGACTGGGTTTCAGTCTGAATTATTGGTGTTTTGTCTTCAAATCAGAAGGGCTGACTGGTCCTGTTTACAAAGCATGCAGAATTTGGGGACAGTCTTGCTGGAGACTTCAAAGAGACTTAAATCCTTGAGAATCCAGCCTATACTGGTATACTGCAACCTATACTGAAGGAATGCTTGGGCCTGACCTGCATATCCTTGAGTATAGTATTCATGCTAATTGTGGTGGCACACCCTGGCTGGCAGAAGTGCAAAAGCTGAAATGTTAGCAAGCTGCTGTTATTTTTCCTTCATTACTCTTCTCTTAAAACTGGCAGATTTCCCAATAAAGATGATTTTTTTGGGGGAAAAAATGCTCCTCTGTTTAAACAGTGAGTACAAACTGGTCTTTGGGAAGTTGTGCCCTGTTCTCCAGGTGCATTTGTGGCCTTGGTTCTGCCACTGGTGGAGAGAATAGAGAAAAACAAAATGTTTGAAGAACAAAGAACACTTTTGTCTGTACATCAGCCTTAGTTCTTCATGAGCTCTCTGAAGTTACATTAGACTTACTCATCTCACTGTCTTCTCAAGATCCTTCCCGGTCTCCTCCCTTCTGTAGTGCCTGACCACTGTCTATCTTCCCATTACACACTACCAGTACTGCATAGGGACCTGTACCTGCAACACTTGCCTGCTTTGGAAGTCTTTAATCCCTTTCAGCTGGTGTGCAGGGCTTAGTGGAGTGACAAAGCCACAGCATTCAGGTGTGGGAGGTGCTGCTTCAGGTACAGCCTCAGGCTAAAAGAAGCCCTGCTAGAAACGACCTTCCCCTCAGTGTCTTGAGCTGTGATCTCCCCTAGAGTAAGTGATGTCCATGTGAATGTGTGCCCCTTTGGCCACTTGCTGTAGCAGAGGTATGCACACCCCTTCTCCAACTCAGCCTGCACCTCATCACTTGACTCCATATGTGGAGTCACACTCAGCTGGGAAAATGTGAGAAGGGATTGGCAAGGAAAACCAGGCATCTTTAATCAAATAGGTCTGATATTAAAATAAGTGGTTTTTTGAGTTGCCTAGAATTTCACACTCAAGGGAGGCTATACAAAATTCAAAGATGTAGTTTAACTGTTTGGCAGTATCTCTTTGACTGGTAACATCTCTTCTGAAATTTTTGCCCCTGGCAGTCAATAAAACAAATTGAGGCTAATTGAATAGGAGCCATATGTGTGATAATTAATTGGGAGTGCATTCTGATAGTTACTCTATAGTTTCCTGCCGAGTTAAAGATGCATTCTCAACTCCAATTCACTGAGTCATTCTAAGAGGACAGAGTAGACAAAAGGGAGACATCAGAAAGGGGATGCATGCTGAGATCAGGAGGAACACAAGTAGAGATCAAAACCATAAACGGGATAAATGAAAAGGGAAAGGGGTGGGCAAAAAAGGAAAAGGCATGCAGTGAAAAATCTGAGAGGGTAATGCAACAGACATTGATAAGCAGGAACCCAGACCTGTAGAGGAAAAGAAATCATGAGCATGGATAGAGGAGTACTTCTAAAGCTATTTGGAAAGACAGGCACCAATAGGATATAAGGGAAAGATGAGAATGGACTCCAGTCGGAAATAAGAAACATGTAGTACTTTAAGGGCTTCTGTGGATATACAGTGGCACGAAAGATTTATAAGCTGTTCATCTAATGATTAACTTCCAACTGATGTAAATCTAATGAGATCAATTTAACTCACAATATTTCTGTCATGTTGAATATTGGAAACCTCTTGAAATGGGTTGGCTGACTTTCCATAAGAATAAGTGTTCTCAGCAAGTGTTTATCCCATTCACTTGGATCATGGAGATCCATGTCCTATTTTAGATTTAATGATTCAAACACTGAGGGGCAAACTGAGGTTCAGAGTACTAAACTCAAACCTTCCATTCAAGAAAATGCTTATTTGAGCCTCTTCTGACAAAATGTGAAAACTAGTAAAGCTAAGATCACAGAGGAGATGTTCAGCAAGTGTAACTATCCTGACAGAGGTGATATGTAAGTTGTATACAGATAGCTGCAGGGAATGGTTCATGCTATAGCGTGCTGAAGTCTTGGTTGTCTCCTGATGTACAAGTGCATCCCGATTGCCTCAGGGCTTATAGGAGCAAAATGTAAACTATCTCTTGCTTCTTTTTGAGATAATGCAAAATGCAGAATTATGTCACCATTGCCACTTAGAATTGCCTCTGAAACTTTATATTGGTTGGGACTAGGTAAATACTGGATGAATGTTAGAGGGACTGTTTTTTCAAGTCATTTGACTAGAAGTGTTTGCTCTCAAAATGCCAGAGGTGTTTTCAGACTGAAGAGTACTGTAGAGGCTACCATAACAACCGCTGTAAATTATTAACATTCTCAACAGTCCTTGAAATGAATAAAATGGGTATTTTAAGTTAATCCTATTTTAGATTAGATTTTGTACAATGCACAATAGCAGTAAGATTATTCTTGTTCTTCAGTGTAGTGTCACTGATGCTGCACTGGCAGGCTTACAGCACTGGAATGGCTTGGTTAGCTTCCATTTTGTCTTCCTTCATCTTTTGATGAGAAATATGTTTATGGAAAACCCTATAGTGAGCTAACTAACATTTCTGATATAGTGTTTCTTTGAAAGACATCGTTCATCAGTCTGTCATAATCTTATGTTTCCTCATATTTTCTTACCTCTCTACCTCCTAATTTTATTATTAAGCAGTCACTTTTAGTCCAAAAGTGACAATTAAAATACCTTAAGTATGTCCTATTTTAATATTTCACACTGAAAAAACACCCAAGCACTTTGTTATCAGCTGTAAAGAATATCAAGAATGAATTCTGAAATGCCTTGTTCTTTCCTCCTTTTATGATGTTTAAACAATGTGTCTCTGTGTGGAGTCGGAGGAAAACCATCTTGGTCTCATTTGCTGAATCAGCTCCCAGCGTTTGGTTTGTTTTGAGGTTTTTTTCCCCTGTCTGTTCTCACTCTCTCTTTCTGGTTAAAACTTCACCAGGATATTTCTCATCACCTCCTTTCTACTTTCCAGGTCCTTAGAGTTTCTCAGGCTTCTGTCACTTCACTCAGGGGCCCATCAGCCCGTACCAAGTCCAGGTGACTCAGTCCTGCAGAGCTCTTTGCCCAGAGCTGGGCACAGCGCAGTGCCTTTCCTGTGTTTGTGTTGGCTCATGATAGGACAAGCAGAGAAATAACACTCACCTGCACTATTTCAGGTGCATGTTTTTGTGTAATGTAATTAACACATTTGCTTTGAGATTAAAGGTACTTCTATCAATTGCAGACAGTGAGGTCCAATTGTGATGTAGGGTCCTGTGCTAAGCCCCATCCTTACAGACCTTTTTCACTTATGCAAGAGTGAGCAAAAACATCTCTGTGCAGTTGGCATAATCTTTCCGCTTACAAAGCTTCTGGTGTTGCTTAGTATACAATATCTGAAGATAGTGATTAAATGCCTTTTAAAAGAAAAAGCACACTTGGACAAGGGGAAAGGAATTAAGTACCAAGGTAGCTAAATAAGATAAAGGCAGGAATACTGATAACATTTTGGTAAAGCGTTAGTGAATATGTTAAAGTACATGGATGTTTAAATCACCTGGCTTACAAATAGGAGGTGAATTCCCCAGCTAAACCTTTGAATGTCAGAGCACTTAGGTGGGCTGTTTAGTCCATGTTTGGGCACTCGGCTTCTGATCTCAAACTCACATCTGGCATTTTCATCCCTATTGCTGCAGAGTACAGGAATCTCATCTTCAGGAAAGGTGCCAGGATATGTCAAATAAGCACGCTGAGTAGTGATATCTCAGCAAATTACCTCAGTTCTGGTTTTGGCACCTACTTAAAAAAAAACCAAACAAGAACAACAAAAAAAGCCCCCAAAACATTAAAAAACAAACAAATCACAGGAAAAATAAACCCAAGAAGCTCTCAGAATGACCTATAAAAACCTTTTTAAGAAAGTAAAGAAACCCTAAGAGCAGGAACCATTATTGATAATAAGATTTTTCTATGTTTTAAAAGGATGCTTCAACAGCACTGTCTTTAACAACTGTGGCTTTTTATGCCTTAGCCTTCCCCCAGTTTCCTGGTGTGCAATAAAGCCACTTTTACTGTTGTTAGATGAAACACTGGTCCAGTCAGGGAAGGAAAGGAGTAAGGAAGCACAAAAACTAAAAATCAGAGTGAGTGATCAGGAAGGAGAAATTGCATTTCATTTTTAAGAGATCTTTCTTTATTAATATCAGTTAAACCTTAGGTGTGTCTTCCAGGCAGCTGCTCAGAAAACCTGGGCATGGTTATACATGAAGGGGCTGTCAGCCTTAGCTGTTGTAATCAAACTGAAATGATTCTGTGTTTTAAAAGAAATTGATTTAAAACTACTTGGATATCCTTAGGTTTCCAGTTAATACCATCGTTTTTGCCTCTGGTGTCCTTGAAATATTCATGGGTGCCTGTATATTTTGCTATGTCATTCTCCTGTGCCGCACCCTGTAGCCTACTGCTACTGTGTTTTTAATGCTAAGCCTTCTGTTTATAGTGCCAGCAGCATCAAACATTCACATGAAATACTGAGGATTTTTTTTTTCCAGATTCCCATGAATAATCATAGGACTGCAGCATAGTAAAGTTTCTCTCTGTTAGATTTGTCTGTTAGATGTCATGGAAAGACAGATTAAATTCATTGGACACAAAGAAAAACTTTGGATCGGCCTTAGAAAGGCATCTTTGCATCTCCCGGAGGGGAACTGCTTTTCTTTGTTATGTTCTCTTTCAAAGTAGGGATCTTGTTTTTCACAGCAAGAATCCTAGAAATCTTGAATTTGTGTTTTGGGGCAAAACTCAGCATCAGCAAGGCAGATAGAACAGCTGGAATTTTATTTTGATCTTCCGGAAATAAGAACAGCAATGATTTTTTTTTTTTTTCCCCTCAGTTTGCCTGATTCTCATCATAACCTGTGTGTTCCCCAGATGGCCTAAATTCCCCTCAGCCTTTTTCCTGCCTTTCCAAGGGAACTAGGAGACTGAAGTGGGAGAAGAAAGTCTTTCCAGGCAGGATTTTTGGATAAGGGATTATAGGAAGTGACTTAATCTTTTTGCAGAGGGAATTGATGGTTACAATGGCATGAACAGTCCTACCTAGACCAATGGATTGTCTCAGTGTCCATGTCAATAGTGGATTAAAAGAGCATGAAATAGATATTTTAGCAACTAACGAGGATGCTGACTTTAAAATTGCTGAAGACTTAGCTGAAGATGTTCAAACGCAAGCACTTGCTCTCTAGGGCAGTTGCCAAAAGTCTTGCACTTGGTTTCCATAGAATAATGAATTCAGGAAGAAATTCAATTACCGAACTAATTACCGCACTGGATAAGTGGTAACAACCGAATTTAAAAGCAAGAGGCCACTGGAGGAAAGCCCAAATCACCCACTAATCCCAAAAGTTCACTTTGAGAGGTTCTTGTTGAGCGGGAAAAGCCCTGGAATAAAGGCATTGCTGGTTTGACTGTTAGACGCAGTGGATTATAGTTTAATCCTATGCAAATTCCCATGGCCTTCAAGAAGATACAAACATAGCTTTGGTTGCTAATAATTGTAGAAGACTTTTAAAATCCAAAATGGATTACTTGACTACATTTACTTAACTGAGTTTCAGGACTGAAGTTTGCTTTGCAAACGGCCTATATTACCCTTGATTTAAAAAAAAATGAAATAAAATTATACTTCAAAATACCTGTATAAAAATATGTGGGGTTTTAGTAGTGTTTTAAAAGGTAAGTCTTGTCTCACGTCCCGAGCCTCATGTTTTAGTGGCTTAAACAATTGTTACTGTGCTTGGAATGGAAGGTAAAGCCTCAACAGAGCCTGGTTTTGTTTTGTTTGTGAGAGCTGTTCTATTTCTTTACCTTCTTCCCAGTCATGCTGCATTATCTGTCTTGGAGTGTCCTGAAGCACTTGTGATTTTCCCTGATTGTTTCATGCATCTTTCTAAATAAAAAAGAAGGGGAAAGAAATGGAGCCAGAGGGGTGTGCTGGGCAAAAGGATTCCTACTTATTACATATTAGAATTTTCTGAAGTATTGGTTCATTTGTATGGGACTCAATACGCCTCAAGAGCAGAAATGCTTTACAGGATTGTAACAAATTGGGGTAAAGAATAGTATTAGCATGTACCTCATACTGCCACACTGATTTCATAGGGACTGAAAGTTATTAAGGAGTCTCATAATGTTAAAATATATGCATTTGGAAATCAGCAGTGTTTCTCTGCTGAGAATAACAAATTGATTTCATTCCCGAACATAATGTTTATGCTTATTCTTGCATATGCAGGTGGATATGTATCAGGGTGGAAGAATTTTGACAACCTTTTTGAAGTAAAATCATTCTTTACATTCTGAACTGCGTAGAAAGCCCTTCCCCCACTGCCACTTTCTGTTGCATAGGAAATGAAAATTGCAGTTACAATAAGCTGAACCAACCAGAAGCAGGAAGATAAAAAATAAATCAAATGTAAATCCATGTAGATAATACACTAATTACAAATAATTTTAATTAAGACTCTTATTTTCTCCAACAGTGCTTTTTGCAAAGTAGAGAACATGCCTTTTGAAAGCAAAAATCAGTTGTTTTTGGTAGGCAGTAGAACTAAAGCAGTTCTGTTCCTCTTCTGTCTAGTGAGTGGAACCCTGTGTGCAATTTTTCTCTTAGTCAGTTTTCCACAGCTTTTTGGGGAAGACTGTAGGGAGTGGATGAAAAGACTTTCTAACATTAGGGACATCAGTGGCATCCTTCCCACAGCTGGATTCAGCATGAGTTTATACCGTCAGCTCAGAAACTTCCAACCTTTTAAATAACCTGTGTATTGACACACAAAATCCTGGGAATCAGTACTAAGATAAGGTCATAAAGACTTGCAGAGAGCCTCTGCTGTATTTCACAGACATTATCTTGGGTTTACACAATCCTTTTTCAGTGTTATTTAAACTGTTTGAAAACCTTCCCTGTAACTGATACCCTCGTTTGTGCAGTCTCCTTGGGGCATGTGTTAAGTTCTCATAGTGAATAGCTAAATTCAGGCTTTCTAAGTTGACTGGCCAACCGTCAGCCTGTTCAATATCTCCACAATGCCTTGTGCTCCCCACCCTCATGAACCATTGTCCAAGAAATGATAATATTTGCATATTGGATTGATAAATCTTCTGCTAAGGCTAGTGGTTGAGGGCAAAACTTTTGAGGGGATATTCTTAAAGAAGTGTCCTGAAATCCCTAAACACTCTTGCCAGAACAGTATTTCAGGGAAATTTCTATTTACTGTGGCTTTTCACTTAGCCAGACTTTCACTTGTACCCTGAAGGCTTGGGAGATGAGTGCTTGGGAGATGCTTTGGACTTGAATATCCGTGGTCACCACAGCAATCACTCCCTTCTGTTTTACACATGGTGGCCCGAAGTGATTTACTCATTCCTTATTTTCAGACTTTATTGGTGTTGTTTGTTACAGGTAGTAATAAAAGCTCAATCCAGTCTACCTTTTAGTTGCTTTCTGATTTGTGACCATTTTTCCTGTGGTATTTATGTTCCACTGCTACAATCAAAATACAGAAGGAGTGTGCCATTCATAAGGGAGACAGGGTTACTGTCTGTGTGTACTAAGGTCCTGTAATTTACTCTTTTTCAAGCAATAAGAATGACCAGGGATTCTCTCGTTGCTACCTGGCTGAATATGAAACCAAGTGAAGTGATTTTTTTTGTTGTTGTTTTTCCATAGATGTTACACATCCACAGAAATATTTTCACACAAAGAAAACTCTTTGAGCCCAAGTGTTTCCCTTAAGGCTTAGAAGGGAAGAAAGACTGATTAAATATTCTTTCTGTTCACTGTTTTGGTGGTACCTGGCTGATGTGTTTCTGCAGCCAGTTCAATTATTTAAGTACATAGTGTTGTGTATTATCACAGATGCTGAATTCTGAATGGGCTGTGCCCCACATGAAGGAAAATGGGGAATCAAGAGTGTAAGGAAAAGGAGAAGGGGACACAGACACTTTTGTGTGCTGATAAGCTACGTTATCAATAGCAATACTGACCTGAAATAACTATATATGCCTGATGAATGGATTAAAAGTGTGGAGATATGTTAAAAAGAAAATAAATGTGTTTATTATGAAAATCGTATTTTTTTAAAAAAATAATGGGCTGTCAACATATCTTTATTTCCAGCACCAAAAGATCGGACCATTCCAACACCAGACTGGCAATTCAGATCGAAAAGGATGCAGGTATGGCCTGGGAGTTTGAGTGTCTTGCTTGATTTGAAAAATGTGATGTATTTACACTGGTGAGGCTTGGCTGGGGAAGCTGAAGAGATGCAAAGGGTCTAAATGTTGTGTGAACAAACCAGAGCACTTTAAATTAGCAGGGCACTAGTTTAAGTCATGTGGCCTGACAAGTAAATTTGCTCTTTGGTTATGTGTGGCTGATCAGATGGTGCTGGGCTGCAAATCACTTGGCTTATCATAGTACTGCTGTTTGTGTGGAATATGCAGCAGATACCCTAGCTGGACTCAGAGGTCAGCTGTGGGCAGGGGAAGCCTTTGGAAAAAAGCAAGTTAGTGGTGCTGAGCAATTTGGGCTAATAGGCATCTCCTCTTCCCTGGAGAGAAACCTTTTTGGAGAGGGGGAAAAGAGAAATTGGAAAATTTTCAAGAGAAAGAAATAGGAAAGATGGTGGGCTGTTCTACTGGGTATCAGTGCATTAAATAAGCACCAGTCCATGGCCATATAAAGCACCTCCCCAGGCTGCATCAGTGGTTTCTGTGAGACTGAGAAGTGAAAGCAGTTTTTGGCAAGTCAGTGGAGACAGCAAGAGTGGTGCCTCACTTGACTCTCTTCAGCACCTGGTGGGACAGAGCCCTTTTCAGGGGAAACTGATACCAATCTCTCATACCAAATCATATATGGGATTCTTCTGCTTTAGTGTTCTGTGGCTGATTTTATTTTGCCACTGAGCTGGCAGGGGCTTGTACTGTGAAGTTCAAAGTTTACATTTTAATTGTTGCTGTTACGCTTCTCCTTCCTTTATCGTTATCTGTTACATCGGTAACATGAACAAATACATGTCTTCAAGTGGAAATGTGTGAAATCCAGGGTGTCCAAGAAGGCAAGAGAGGTATTAGTAATTTGAAGCATATATAGTGCTCTTTAATTATTTACCATTTCAAGGCAGGGAGCTGGGATGTTTCCCAAGGCCATTCTGTCGTCTGATAGCAATAACCTTTAGCATTATTATAAATGCAATAAGATAATTGTGTTTTAAACCCTGCAGCTCAAGCAAAACATTACTTTCACATGTGTGCTTAAAAGATTAATTTTTCTGACTTGTTTAAATTTTGACCACATATACTCCAGGAGGTGTATAGCTGAGTATATCTGCACAGGCATATGCACACACATGGACTGGCTGCTGAATGGCCATGGGGATGAAAAGCAGCATAATCACACGCCCACTCCTCCTCTTGTATTGAAGAGCAATTTGTAGGGGAAGCCACAGCCCCTGAAGCCTCTTCTTCTGTTTTTTTCCCCTTCGTGTTTGATCTGCTCCTAAATATGCACAGAGATAAATATGCCTGGGTACCTGTGCATATGTATCCATGCATACAAATAAACCTACAAGATGTTAGTTTGTACATGTATTCATGCACCAGCATTGTGAAAGTATTGAAGGTGAGACACTGATGCATTATAGAAGAGAAAAGCAGTTCATATGTCAAGCATATATTATGTAAAATAGTGCAAACACAAGACAACACCAGGCTGGATTATGTGGCACAGTCTTGGCATTTGTGGAAGGTTCAGTCCCTTTCACAAATCACCATCATAAAGTGATCCTTTTAATTTAGTTAAATGCCATAGACCTTTATGAGATGACACTTCTAGACTGTGATGGGGCATTTTTTACCTAGACATTTGGTCCAAGCAATGTGTAATTGGACAGCTGCTATTTTTAAAGTGGTAGCAATTTTTTGGTGAATATTTTATTCTTACTCGATATGTTAACTAAATTCTTTTAAAATTAGTACCTTCTAAAGAACCAACAGATACTTCATCAACAAAATCTTGAAAAATTCCTAGTGTACTAAAAGAAAAATGTCTCAACAAAATCATTGGAAGCCCTGTGACCACAGTCTTTAAAAATCTCAGAAAAAATATTCAAATTTAAATATATGTATTGAAATAATAATGATTTCTGGTTTCTTTCAATCAAGAACAGTATATAGACATTAACTTAGCATTGCAGGGACTTTGTGTAGCCAAAAATTCTTACTATTGTAAAACATGAAGGTTATTTAATTGCATCTGAAATATGTGTTATCAGTAATTTGATCTTTTGTTTACAATAGTGCTCTTATTAAACGAAAAGTTCTCTGGAGGGACAATGTAGATTGTATAAAGTATCAGGAAGACATTAAGCAGGAATGAAAAAGAACATGGAATTTTATGCAGAATGGTTTTGTATGTTATTAATTTTATTCTTTACAAATGTGTGCTGCTCTGATTGTAGGAAATGATGACAATAATCTCAACTCCATTTTTTATGAGCATTTGACAAGATCTCTGCAGGAGTCTCTTTGTGGAGATTTGATTCTGGGCCGCTGGGGAAACTACAACACAGGAGACTGTTTTATTCTGGCATCGGATTATTTAAATGCCTTTGTGCACTTGATCGAAATTGGAAATGGTCTTGTCACCTTTCAGCTCAGAGGGCTCGAATTTCGAGGTAAAGATCCCTGATGATTTAAATAACAAGAAAACCAGCAACAAATCCCCTCTGTCTTTTTAATTTATCAAAAATCTATAGTAGGACATAGAGTTTGAGGAGCTTTCTCTTTTTACAGCTGTTTTTCTGTCTGAAAGCTTTGTATTATTTGATTGATGCTTTGAAACCTAGGCATTATGAAATTTGGAGTCATGTTCTACAGTATCTTAAGACTTTCAGAAAGAAGGCATGTTGAGTTGTTTGCTGGGTAATAGTTATGTTTTCGGATTATTTCTTTTCCTCCATAGCAATGAAAAGCTATTTTCTTAAAAGTTTTCACTCTCAAAAACCTTGTGTTTGAAAAAAAAAAAAAAAAAACAAACTGAAAAGTAGAATAAGACTCCTTCCATGAAAAATATCCTGTGTCAGACCATGCAAGAAGCCAGTGCTGAGGTGGTCTCTGTCACAGTAGAGCAGAAGAGACGCAAGTTGATCAGGTCTTCATATTTCTCTTATTTAGGGAATGCTGTCCCTTCAGAGTGTATTCCTCTTTAAGGAATGGCAATTGCATCCCCTTCTTCAGTGGTGTGGTTTTTGTGAGGCCAGTTGATCATAATTTCACACTCCTGTTGTTGTCCCTAGAGTAGGAAGCAAAATGAAAGTAAACCCACAAAGCTTTCAAACAGCTTTTAAATTTTGCTCATGCTACACATGTTGTCTGCCTGGGTTTGTTGCTTGGAATTGTAATCTTTCAAAGATACCACTTTGCAATTGCAGGTGATGGGAGTTTTGAAATATTGGAATAGGCAGTTTCCCAGGCTCAAGGACTGAGCATCTAATGGGCAATTTGTAGAGGAGAGTATAATCAATATGACTTCTCAACAAGGTTGAGTTTGAGAAAATAGGTGACAGACTGGTTCTTTGAATGCACTTCAGTGTGGGAGGATTAGACTAGGAAATAACATGTGTGGGCTCAAGTCTTGACTCTGTGACAGACTCCCTGTAGGATGTTGAACAGGTTGTGGTAAACACTTTCCTTCTTTTGTGGCAGGGATGAAGGTAATGCTCCTGTGTCTAAGCAAAGTCATGCAGAAAGCAAACAGTAGTAAATATTTAAAGCAGCTTGTTATTTAGTGCCTGAAGAGATGCCTATTCAGTACAAAGGCAAATAGTAAGAATGATTGTTGAGGGACACATGATTATGTATGTGTGCTTCTGAGCTTGCTTCAACTTCAAAGACATCTGTGCAAGTTGTATCTTCTCCTTGTGTGTCCCCATGGTGAGCAATGGTGCTGCTGTGTCAGAGATAGGTACTTGCATTCTACCTTCTGAAAATTATCTTTGCTGATCATCCTTTTGTATTAAAATAGATAACTGTAGGATTTGAAACAAACAGAAGAAAGAAATCTCACTTTCCTGCTTAAATTATGTGAGTTTTGTGAAGGTTTTTTCCTCTTATGGAGTTACCTCTTACTTCTGGGCCCCTCTCTATCATCACCATCCCGAGGCAGTTGAAGTCAATAAATCTTGGAAACAGATGAAACAGTATGAAAGGATGCTCAAACCACGTGCTAGCTGGGTAAAAAGTTCAGGAGCCTAGCAGACAGACTTAATGAAAGGGAAATTGAATGGGGAACAACTGCATAGTTTGTTGCAAAGTGGTTTGGGAAGACTGACATTGAGCCAGGATTATTCACTGCCAATGAGTGCCATTTGGCATTAGGATCTGAGAGCAAAGCTCAAAAATTGCTGTGTGCCACCTGTCAAGGCTTCTCTATGTTCCCTAAAATCACAGTTTACGTAGTTAAATGTGTCTGAAAATTGACCTTTCCGTGCAGACTCTGTTGAGTGTTAATTAACTGCAGTCAATACTGTTTCGCTTTGTGAATCGATCCAGTGTGTCTGCTGGCTGCAGCAGGTCTTGAAGATCACCTGGGGCTGAACTCCACAGCCTCTCATGTCTTTCATGGGCTACTGCTTAGAGCCAGCTGAGTCCTCATGAGGAACATCCTCTTTCCCAGTCTTTCTTGCTCTCCTGAGGAGGAGGCTGGCAGCCTGCAAACCAGCACCCCAATGGGCCTGGTCAAGAAAGTGGCAGCAAACTGAACTGGAAAACATGTATCAGTTACTGGAGAAGGAGGAGAGGAGTGGGGAAATGGGTGTTTCATCTAGGTTATCTCATCTTCAGTACACATCCAGTCCCCTATTCCACCTCACCCTCAGAGTATCACTGAGGGAGGAGGCTGCTCAATACTAGGAGAGGAAATAGATGGAAATGGGAGGAAATTGGACTTCCCCTCTTCTCTTCTTTGAGTCCCCTTGATGATACTATTCCAAGAAAAAGAGAAAATGTGTAGTGCTCTCCAACATGGTATGTAAGGAAGGTTTCTCCAGCTTTCAGAATATTTCATAGAGATGTCATGGGAAGAGAAACTAAGAGTGTGATTAATGTTATTATGTTGTTTGGCCTGGAACAGAGAAGCCATGTGGGGTTGAATGAAAGAACTTACCTGGAAAAAACAGCTCAGAGAAGTAGCATTGACATACCATGTGAGAGCTGAACCCCACTGGACTGTGCAGAGTGGGTGCCAGTGAAACCACATGAGTTACAAGCCTGCTTAAGAGTGGAGTAAGAGAAACAAAGGAGCCCACTGGGGAACCAGGCACAAGCCAGATAAGACAGATTTGCCTAATGCAGGCTGTAATATTACAAATCGGGATGCCAGAATGTGAGCAGAGAGTCTGCCCAATGAAGACTTGCTGAGGTGGTGTGCTGACACCGGAGGGTTGTTTGTGTCTCCAGATTACCCATGAGGGCTCCTGTGCTGTAGATAAACTGTTCTGCAGTACCATGGTCCTCCTGTAAGAGGTTTGGTTCTTGTGTCAGCAAGGACCTGGGCTGCTCTGGTGGAGCCATAAGCCACAAGGGTGCCCAGGCACTGAGTCTAAGTAAAAGGAGCCAGAAGGGCTGACCTAAACACAGAAGTTGCATAGGGGGAACCAAAGCTGTTTTAAGGAAGCTCTGTGAAAGCTGAGACTGAAACTCTTCCTTGGAAGGCATTCATTGTTTCTTCCTTTGAGCAGGATTGCTGCCTACAGGGACAGGAAGGTAGAGTGGGCTTCTGCCAAGCAGCACCAAGAGCCATCCCCTGTGTGAACGAGACACTTTCTTCCCACTTTCAAATCTTACAAATGGCTGGTGTGGACTACAGCTGAATACAGTAGGACCTTTTTTTCTGTACAAGTGGAAAAGAGTGTATGGAACTGCCCTGGAAGAACCTGATGATTTATAAAGTCAAATGGCATTTGTTAAGCAGTAGGCTCATATCCTCTGCTTTGGGCATCTTGCATTTCTATTTTTAGTTATCTAGTCATGAACTGATTCTTACATAGGACCCTGATTCCTTTCATTGTCCAGAATGGTTTCCCACAAGGGGGAAAAGAGGGCTAGAGCAGGAACTTGAAATCTGTAATTTCTGAGTTTTGGCTGCTTAACTTCAATTTCAAACAAATAATTTTAATTAAGGGCCCTAAAAATCTGCTGTTCCTTAAATAGGAAATCTGTGTTTGCTTTGGAAACAAGTGAATTACAACAGTGTTCCCTGTGACTGTTTTCTGTTTATGACTGAACCAAAAGCAATATTTGCATTGTGGAGCCCTGGCTTTTCCTACGGGTGTTTCTCATTGTGGCAGCTGAAAAGCTGTGCTGGCAATGCTGCTACAGTAGTGCCTGAAGAAGGGTCTTGGAGTCTTCTGAATTTAAGTGTATTGGGGCAGGACGTACTTACTGCCTTCTCAGTTTGCAGTCCAGCTTAACAGAGAGCTGGCATTATAAGTGGTTGGTCCCGGTGCCTTTCTAGCTGTATGCAATAGAATCATTTGTCTCAGCTTTTAAATGAAAAAACAAACCCAATCAAATGCCTGCAGTCAGGGTAAGAAGGTACAGTCTGAGATGACTGAAAGAAAAGAGTCAGCAAAGCTGGGATTCCTTTCATCCATCTCTAGTCCTGTTCATATTAAGCACCTTGTATGAATTAGTTCTTCACTCTCCCATTCTATGGACAGAGAGAGGATGTGCCTTCATTGTGTCATTCATCCTGAGGGTAAAGCAGAGGGGAAGCTCAAGACCTTCAGGCACTGACAGGAAATGCTTGGCTTCTCCTTCATGGAAAACAGAGAGACGATAGTAATGAGCTGAGACTAGGGGAACACTTCCAAGGAGCTGCACGTTGGTGTGGGGGAATTGAGCCCTTCAGTAACTTAACTCTGCTGTCTGTGTTAGACCACAGCGGCATGCTAAAAGCAGCCTGCCAGAAGAAATACATAATGTATCATTTAATCTGAAAAGAAGAGATGGGAAAACCCACAATCAGGGAGCAAGCAGAAAGAATGTCAAAATATCTCACTCCCACGAGTTCCCTGTGAGAACAAGGAAGATTTTAAATGTTTTCCTGTTTAGTCTGCGTGTCTACAAAGTGTCTTTTGGAGAATATTCGGTTAGGCATTGCATGTGTAATGAAGAAACTGGTACTGCTGAAGTTTTGAGAAGCCCGTTTTCTAACTCAGGCCCAGTATTCTCCAGTCTTGTAATCACTTCTAAATCTCTGCTGCGATTTTTTGTTACTGCTTGTTGCATGTGCAATATTCATGCTTCACTTGGAACTTCATTAGATGGATCAAGGCAAGAAGTGCAGGTCAGACACAGATGTAATCGTACATAGTGGGAGGCAGCTGTGGCAGCGGTTTGGGATTGCCTGTGGGGTTTTCTCTGTGTTAGCTAGCTTATTTCCCACGGAAAATGGTGTATGAAAGGAGCCAGTTTAGGGCATACACTTTAGGCACAGCAATGATGTCTAAGAAATAAGGACAGTTACTCATTTCTGCAGTATGTGTGTAAGCTGCATTGTTTTATTACAGTAGCAAGTACATTACCAGTGTAAGGAATATTTATCGGTGTTTGATTTTTGTGTCTGCAGGCGCTGTAGAACTAACAAGAATCATTCTTTATTTAAAGAGTGGTTGCAACTTTTTTTTTTTTTTTTTACAAATCACTTCTTGCTGTTGGGAAACAAAAGTGCCCACCTTCATGTCTTTCCTGAGACCACAATTGAGGTATGTTCAATATATGTACCAGACCATTAAAAGGTATTGATAAATTACAGGGAGTTCAGAGAAAAACAGCCATTTTTTAACACATCCCTTGGGAGTTAAGTTAAAAACCAAAAATACATTGTTTGTGGGAAAGAACAAAGACTGAGAGATACAATGCTTGGAAATACTAGAGGTATGGACAGAAAGAATGCAAAGGGGGTTCTTTAACTTTGGTGATTTAATTGGCAAGAATGGCATGAAACAGGAAAGGGGACACTTTTGTGTTGAATGCAGGAAATCTGTGATGTACAAGCCTTTCTAGGTATACAATGGTGCTCCAACAGTGGAAGCTGCCTATGAATTTCAAATAGGCTTAGAATAGTTTCTGTAACACATACTAGAATAAATATTTCATGTATTTTTTCCCTTTCCTCCCTTCCACAATTTTATATGTATATATGGGTGCACTGGAGAAGACTTCTGGAAGGAAGGAAAATGTTAAGATACGCTGCAGCCTTTTTACTGAGAAAATGTCTTTGCCAGAAACAAAATATTGCATCTGGATTGCACTCCAAAAGATGTGACCTGAGAGGTTTTTTGGTATTTCATAGCTGTAGCTTTAACGATCGGCATCTTTGGAGAATGCTTTCTTCCACCTGGGCTTTCTTAATGTGTCTCTGTGGACCAAGAACAGGAAAGGTTTCTGAGGAGAGGGGATGCCTATTATTATAGCAACTGATCTGGTCTGAAAACAAGATTATTTTTCAGGCATATGAGTACTTGAAGCAGTTGAAAACCAAACCACAGTTTTATAACTAACAGCCTTGATGTTTGAGGAATTGATACTGGGTTTTAAATTCTGAGATTTTCCTTTGAAACAAGCTGAGATTATCAGAGCCTATAAATCACTGGTTTTAATCCCAGTTCCACAAGCAAAAGAGCAGGAAGGAACAAAAAAAGTCACTAGTTTCCGGAATGGGTTTAGTTCTGGGGTTCGTGAGTTTCCATTTGTGATCTCAGTTCACTCCTTTTGGAAGTATTTGGTTTTTTGTGTTTCTAGACTGTATTTGATGCATGTTTCAGGAGAGGATGGCAAATCAATGGCTGGAATTATGCTCTTTGTGCTTCTTTTGGGTGATAACTTGCTGCTTATTAAGCTGCTATCCTGAGCAGAAAAGAAATGTTGGGTGAGAAGGAGCCTTAGCCATCAGAATTTAGGAATACTTGGATTTGCAGCAGAGTCACATAATTCCACTGTAATGCATTTGTTTGTAAACATTCACATGTGTGTTTTTGCCAAACAAATGGTATTTTTGTGGAGTTGGCTGTGAAGAGACCTCTGCATGGCCTACAAAAGGAGTTATGCTGGGCTTCAGTCATTTGTGGTTCCCACCTCCATATCCACCTCCATCTCTCAGACTTAATGCCCAGTTAAATCCCCTAGTCCAAAACTGGTTTTTGGAGTCACGGAATTTAAAGCTGGAAGTGCCTAGTGCAAGAGAGTGATGCATGATGATCTTAACCTCTGTGAGGTGAGGCTGGTACATGAACCCTCCGAGCCCTTATATGTCAGAAATCCTCAGTGCTCAAGCTATCACTGCCTTCAGCCACAGTAATTAGTCTCCACTCTTGATGTGTTGTTAAACTGAAGTGTTCTGTGGAAACTAAAACTGCACCTGGAATTATGTGGTTGTGTTAAACATTTTTCTTTCTGGCCCTTCAGAACTTGAAAAATGCTTTTCACTCACTGAGTTTCCAAAATTGAATTCAAAAGCACACTCTGGTTTCAGCCTTAAATCCTAGAAGGTCATTCATTTAGGTGTATTTTATGTATCCTCTTGAAGCAAGATTACAGTCTTCAGTTTCAATTTTCTTATTTCCATTTAGGTTAGATCATTCTGGCAGAGTACAAGTCAGTCCTCAAATCCTTATGTGTCAGGAAAATACAAAGAGCTCCAAGTTCTCACCCTGGTTTTCTCCTGAGCTGACACAGGCTGACCTTGCTTTATTCATGTGGCACATGTTTTTTACATTGATGGATTTTTGGCAACCATCCAGTGTTAGATACCTTACAAATGAATTGGTTTCATCTGTACTAGCAAGGGGCAGAGTGAATGACTGAACTTCAGTGAAATGCATGAGCTTATTTTCTTTCTACCACAGAAAGAAATGTAAAAAAATGTTTTCCTTCGGATTTTGAAATTAATTACCAGTGAAAACATTTTCCGATATTTTAATATTTAATGGTACTACACTTAATTATATTGCAGAACTGAAGTGCATGTTCAGTTCCCTGCTCTTTGGTATTATGAATAATTCTCACAAAGTTGCTTGAACTTGACAATTTTTTGAGAAGCAATACAAAAAGCTGTCATTTAAATCTTTAGCATCTTTACCCTAAACAAAAGTTTAGGGTCATCCTTCTGTAAAAGATGTACACAAATGCTTAACTTCATTTACTATGTCTTGTCCCTTCTGGCTCAATGCATAAAGCTGAACACATGCTCTCAGTCTCTGCGGTACAAGAGTCCAGAGTAATGAACCAAAAAGGATTGATATAGGCACTGGTAAATGAAATGTTTCAATAAAATGCCAATCTGGCACTGAAGTCCAGACAGTGCGTTATGGATTAAAGCGAGTCTTCATTAAAGACGACAGAAAATTACTGGCAGTCTTTCTAAAATTGACTGCAAGAGTTGGAGGGAATCAGCACGTATTTGAGCATTGTCTGAATGTTGTCTTTGCAGACTTGAGTCCCTTTACTAGATATTGTTTGGAAATACTAATCAGCAGATGATGCTAGGAATGAGGATTTGGTGTTTTGTCAGAGTACTAGCTGTGGCTCAGGTCACACCTTTAAACTTAACAGGGATACCCCAGAGGCATTGCAAGCAGTAAAGACACCACATCCACAGGGTGGTAGTACCCAAGTCCATCAAACAAGTTTTGTTAATCAAGTGCATGTTTGCTGGATTTGAAGAGCACATTCTTTGGAATTAATCTGTAAAACGACATGAGCTTTTTTGTTAGTTCCCAGAGCTTTTGTAATCACACAGTCTGTGTTATAATGTCTCCTGCTCCTCGAGTTCAACATTGATTGCACCCACTGTAGAATAATTTTAACTTTAGTTGATTAAAATTACTCAACAAAGTTGACTTGGAGACATTTTAACCTATTGAATTGGCTGAGAATGCAAATATGTTCTGGCATCATCTTCTCTTTGTTATGCATGTGATGACAGTTTCCTTTAAACACTGAGGGTCTCTTGAATTCACTTTTTATTTGTCTTGCAAGCCTCTTTAGGCCCTGTATTTTATAAAATATGTGTCCTAAGAAAACTAGTAATTACGGAATCTGCAGTAATAATATTTAGCCTTTATTAGTAGGGGTGATACAGAGAGCACTTAGAAAAAGCCACAGGAATAAAATGTGATATTGCCATTCCAAGAGGAAAAAAAAATAAAATTTAAGAATAGAGTTTCATAGATTGAGAAAAACCATCTTTAATTCCCGTGATTGTAAGGGGATCAGTGACAGTTGTTCATTAGGCTTCTGTTTTTCATTTTTCATCTCTTCTAAATATTTGTTAATAGTTAACTTAGCACCTGGGAGGAAGATACATCTTCTCTTAAATTCACTGTAATACTGAGAGACCTTTAGACTTTCAAAAGTAAACATAACAGCAATAGTAACAGCACCAGCATGGAGTAATTATTTTACTCCTTTCAAGCAGTGTACAAAGGAGTATGCTTTCCCTGCTTCAGTTTGAGTACGATGTCTTTTGACTTGAATTCACAGAAGCATCCGCTGACCCAGAGCAGTTCTTGGGGTTTTTTTGCTGGGGAGCAATAAGTGTTAATTCATGTAGAAATCTGTGAAATCTGCAGCAGAGGTGGTCCAGTTCCCATCCAGTCCAACTGGAAATGTCAGCTTAATAGCTCATGTTTTGTACTTTGTGGCAGTGTTGAAAGGAAAGGTGTTTATATTTGGGTGACCTGAAGACATTTAATAATTTTTCATATTGTATATCTGTGAAGTTTAAGGGGGAATGTGTATCAGTGTGTGAAAAACCACTGGGTTCACGGTGTAAATTTTCATTCATAGCAAACTGGAAAGAGACCACTGGAATACACTGGATTTTTTTCCTCCATCTCTTAGGGCTACAGTCCTAGTTTTTCTCACGCATTTCCTTCAGATTTTTCTGTTCTTTTTTCTTGTATGTTTTTGCTTGCCGCATACATTTTAGAAGGTGTACAGGCAAAAAAAGATAAGGTGATAGGCATTACTTTTGCATGTTTTGTTGTATTTTGAAAGGTTTTTCTCAGTGAGGAGAAAGGAACATTATGGATGCTACTTCTCTTGGTACAAACTCAAGTTCACAGGTTGTTGACCAGACAGTTATGGTGGGACTAGGCTAGACAGTCAAGGGCACAGCAATTGTTGTCATGCTCCACAGAAAGGCCTTTGGGATGCTGCTTTGCTTCAGTCTGTCTCTCAGGATGCTGGCAAGACTGCAGGGAATTGGAGCTGGCACTGTGTTCCTTCCTGGTCCAACATTCAGATCATGAAAAAAGCTAAATTCTTCTCCCATTTACAGTGACACAACAGGTCTTTTGGTCCCAGTGGGGAGGGAGTCACAGCTGTTGAACTGCAGCACAGTGTGTAGCATCTTCCTCTCCTGTTGAGTCTGTTCGGAAGCTGACAGAGTCAGCAGTCCATGGAGTGATACTCAGCTTCTGGCAGAAGGCCTGTGCATGACATGTGTAACTTGCATCAGAGGAGATGGCCTTGAAAGATGGTTTATCTACAAACTCAGGGGAGAGTAAGTTCTGCAACAGCCAACAGGGAGTAAATTTTAAAAATATGCATACATCAGGAACATAAAACTCATGTATTTTGAGAGTACTGGGGTGAACATATGGCTGTCTGCCTCAGTTTTTTATTAGTAGTGCTGTACATGGTATAGAAACCACATTCATAGATTGCAAATCCCCAAGGGCTCAGCTTTGACCATCTAGTATGCACAGCACAGGCTAGAAATGCAGCGTCTGCATTATTGTTTCTGCTTCTGCCTTATGACTTCTCTTTGTGGTAACATACCTTTTTTAGAAAAATTTACTCTACTTTGATCTAAAGCCTGTGTAACAGACTAATTAGAAAGCTGTTCTCTTCTCATGATGTACTGCCACTAGTGCTATTCATTAGAGATGTTTGATCCAGAATAGCTTTTACTCCAGTGGGAGGGAGCACAACCCAGTAGATGTTATTTTTGGAACCTTCTTTCCAAGACAGTTTGCTAAAACCCAGATTTTACAAGTACTCTGACACACTGTAAAATCCTTCTTTGCATCCTTTGTGTTAGTTGAAGAAGCAGGCTGAGACTTGGATCAATTTGCTTAATGTGCCTTATGGAGCGAGACTCCTTAGTGTTGCTTCCTGGTGAGTTTTTATTAAGGCAGAAGCTGTGGTCTGTAGTTTAGCTCAGCTCAGAACCCAACGCCCAGAACATTAGATCAGGCTTTTTTGGCTTCTATTAGGTGGTAGTAAATAGGTAATGTACAACTCTTTATTTGCTGCTGCACATGGATCAATTAGCACATCTAATTTGTTGCCATAGCTCTTTGTTTTAGATTTTTGCTCAGTGCGTAGAACCTTCAAACATACTTTGAATTTCAGCTTGGAAGAAGTCCTTTGTTTCCTCCTCCCCCAATAACTGGCAGCATACTCTCTTTTTCTCACTGCCAAGGGACATATTGCCAGCAGAGAGAAGTGGAAGCTATAACAGAAGGAGATGAAGACAACGAAGGCTGCTGCTGTTGTAAGCCTGGGCACTTGCCTCACTTGTTATCATGTAATGCAGCCTTTAACCTCCGATGGCTGACATGGGAAATAACACGCACCCAGTACATCCTGGAAGGATACAGCATCATTGATAACAATGCTGCAACAATGCTGCAAGTGTTCGATCTGCGGAGAATACTTATCAGATACTATATCAAGGTAAACTCTCCGGTAAAGTGTACTTTATTCCTAGGCAGGCTTGTCAAATAGAAGGAATGCTGGCTGGCTGTAGAAGAAAGAGTATTTGAAGTTTTTTTGCTTTATGTTTATTCATCCTCACTACTGTCTGGCAGCTGGACTGACTTGATATTGGATCATAGAACCATAGAATCATTTGGGTTAATCTTTAAGATCTTTCAGTTCCAATCCCCCTGCCATGGTCAGGCACACCTTCCACTAGAACAGGGATAATTAATTCATATCTCCCTTTGCTAAATTTACTTCTGATCGCTTACAGTCAGTACAGAAAATCTTGGGCATGCTTCAGCAGAAATCAAGGTGAGTTAACATCCTCCAGTGATAAAGTGAGAGGAAGCTTTCCTGCTTGTGTTCTTATGGTCTAACAAAACTTCACTGGCAGTTTGTTATTTCTTCTTGCTTTGGCCTTTCCACTGCTTTTTTTTTTTTTTTTTATGGGAAATAAAAAATAGAGAGATTAACAAGTATAGAGTTCTTGGGAAACCTCTGAAGAGTTATTTCTCAAATGTACTTTTCTAGTAGCGCAAACACCACCACAACACATTTGAAGTTGGTATATTCCACTGATTAAACAGGAGTTCATTTATATCACTTCTATATTTGCACTGTTATTAAAATCACAATAACCACACAGATACCAATTTGTCAAGATAATTGAACCTTATAATTTAGCAAGACATCTTCATCCTCTGCCAAAACAATTCCCAGTCCAACAAATGAAGAATTTGCTGAGCTTTATAGTCATCTTCTGAGACAGCAAGAGCCAAATGCTGCTTCCCGTGTCACTGGTACTGCCATGAAGCCAGTTACTAAAGCTCCCAACCATCCCCGACATCTCCTTTCTGCTTACATCTCTGCAACTATAATAATCTTCAACCTCAGGAGAGAGACCTGTTGTAAATAAGTTAATCATCATTTTTTGCAAATAAGCCAATGCAGTAAAAACCAGCTCATAACCTTACAAAGCTGCTTTGATCATGCAGTTGATAACTTTGTAAAATGCAGACTGAGGTTTCATAAATAGTTTTCCAGGCAGTACGGCCTGGTAACCAACCTGGTTTGTTTAATTTGCTAAATAGAAACAAAACTGCATGTGAGCATGATTTTTTCATTTTAGAAGTGAGTTTTGTGGCTATAAATTGTTTTAAAGCAATGTATCTAAACTAAAAAAGCAAACCAATCCTTCTTTAAACTGTAATGAGCATGTTGCTATGATGACTTTGCTTTACTTTAAAAGGTAACCTGAATAACTGGAACATAAACTGATGAAAGCTGGCATATGACTCAGCTTTTGATGTTGAATGGGATTGAAAAAAAATCCCAGTCTAAGCTGCAATCAAATCAGCAGCTTATTAGTTTAAAGCAGTGCAGAATTGTGCTTTGTAAACGAATTTTTTTGCACCTCTAAATCAATTAATATATCGAGGACTTGTGGAAAGTGTGAGGTTTATCACATGGGAAGTAAAGTTTAACTGAAAGACAGTTTAGGGCATCTGGTTCTGGACACACCTGAAAAGCAGGTGACATAGGTAAGATGGCTTAGACAAACTTCCATCCAGTGTGATACAGGTGTGGTTAGTTGATCCTGTTTTGAGTGAAAGGGAGGTGATCTCCACACCACTGAGCTGTAGCTCCCTCTTCACTGTATGCAGATTTTGTGTTTACTCACTGATTGCTCTACAGGTGTGAAAATGGAATCTCTTTTGATTGGATTTAGTTGAGCCAGTATTGTAACACTGCATTTAAAGATCTTCATTCTCAGAAAGATGCTGATCTTTTAGTCCACCTCTCTTCTTAGGGAAGGACAAACAGAAGATAATAATCTGTTGGCAGCTTCAGTGTTAGCCTGGGCTGGGGTTCCTTTCCATGAAGGGAGAGTGCACTCAGGAGATCTCTTCTTTAGAATGACGCTCACCAAAAGAAAGTTATATGGAGATTTTTTTTCTCCTATTCTTAAAAGTAATTAGTTTCTTCCATAAAAAGGAGCTTTAAAAAGATTTGGTAAGAACCTTAGTACAGCTTTGGAAGGTGAGAAGATTGTTATGTATCAGATCAGCTTTCATCCTGTTTCTTTAATGCTTGCATCCAAATAAACAGTATTAGAAGCAGAGGTGAGAATTCATTCCTTCCCCAGCCCTTTCCTATGGGGGAATCTTGAGTAAGACCCTGTGCAGTACTGCTGTGAACATTTTAAAGCCCTGACACTTCCTTTTTATTGGTGTAGGAAACTAATTGTAAGAACTATAGATCATGCAGTATTCAGGTCACATAAATCACAAACTCTGAAAACACTTAGGCTGGAGTTTCTGCAGCAACTGCACTTCCATTGCACTGAGCATTTGCAGTGTTTCTGGTTTATTCTCTGTAGCTTACACTGTTGTAAATATTTACCATATTATTTCTGAATGGCCATGTAGCTGAGGATGTACTATGCACAAAACATATCTTGGAAGAGTTACCAAGAGCAGAATTTAATTAGGTGACAGAAGTTTTTGCTGTTTCTGTGTCTGATTGCGAGTCTGACTTTTTTCCCCAGCTGAATCAGCTTCTTTGTAAACACAGATGAGGATAATAAAAAAAGCAAACTCTATCTTGAAAATCAACAAAGATAATGTATGCTTTGTTTCTCTTCTTCTATCCTTCAAGAATAATTACTGTGTTGGTCTTTTAAACAATGGGTTGCACTGAGCATCTTATTCCTAAGTCATATTTATTTCATTTGCAGTTTCATTGACAGCCTAGAAATGCACATATTTCTTCTTATAAAAGGATTTTTATTCTCCACAAATAAAGTGGGTCAGCTCCCGTAGCCCTTCTGCATATGTTTTGAAATCATTTCCTGCCCAACTACTGTGATATTTTTCCCTTGTGCCTCCTCCATCTCGTCTCAATATATTCTTATTTAAACATCTCTTAGTATTCAAGAAGTCTGTATTTGCTGAGTGCTGTGTTTTCAGCTCCTATTGTTTCTGCATGAATCTTTTCTAAAGAGTGCATTTTCTCCACATGCCAAGAAATTAAGGGTCCACCCTCAGTCTGTATCTGTCTGACTTGCCTTTTTCCTCTGAAGCTTAATTCTCCTCTTACTTGTGTAGTTTTTGTACAATTTGACAGATAAACTATGGAAAAATTCTAGGTGTTTTAAAAAGGCTGGTAATGCTTCTGCTCTTTTTAATCCATCATTTTTTCATTTTATACATTTATTTACTTCGTAGTATTTCCATTGACTGGGAAAAGTAGAACTACATCATCTTCATTTGTGTACACTTGCTCCTTATTTGCTTTGGGATCCAATTCTAAATTAATATATTAATATTATACTCATAAAACATTGAAATGGGACTTTCCAGTTGATGGAATGCACTGGAACTTCTTCTTAAGCTTCATATTCTTNGATATGAGATATGAGTGTTGCTGCTTTCTAGTATTTATGCATTTGGCTAAATCCTCCTTCACTGCTTTAAAAGTAAACTCAGTTATATCAGTTACCAGCTTCTTAACCTGACATACAAGAAAATATCCATTATCCCTTACCAGCTGCATTGACAAATAACAAAAATAGTGCTACTAAATGGCAAAATAAAACAGCAATTCAAATGGAGCATTTCAGACTTGTGTCATACATATTGGGACATCTCATCTTTATGGCAAAATCATGGTGGAAATGTTTTTATTAAAGAATTAGGAAAGAAGTAAGTCCAATGAGGAAAAAAGAGCCCTCTTTTGAGCATATGATCATCTACTGCTGTTTTTTCAAAATACGCCTAAACTGTTATCAGTATCACCTTCTTGGCGATAGACTCTGGAACTCTACTGGTGTTCTGTAATTAACATGTTTGAATGCTGGAACTCCCTATTCCTGTCGCTGTATTAATTTTCATATAAGGTATGAAGATATTAAAAGTATGACTTCTTTTTCTGTTGTCTGCTCTTAAGATATCAATTATTATTATCTTTCTAACTTGAACACTCTCGTGAAGCAATTATGCCAAGAAGTAAAAAACAGGAAAAATATGTACCATTATAGTTAGCGAATGTGGTCCTATTTGATTTAGGACCACATTTGATTTCTTCTCTTCTGTGTAAATTATATCTGCTTTAATAAGAGATAAGAGTTACTAACATTTGCATGTTTTGTCGACAGAGTATAATATACTTTACAGCGAGTTCTCCCAAAATCCTTGACTGGATAAAAGACGAATCCATCCAAAAGATACTGCAGCCTTATGCAAAGTGGCATTATATTGAGCGTGACCTTGCAATGTTTAACGTTAACATAGATGAAGATTATGTTCCTTGTCTCCAAGGAATAACAAGAGCTAGTTTCTGCAGTGTTTATCTGGACTGGATTCAGTTCTGTGCTAGAAAAAGAGTGGAGGTAAGTGTCAATTTTATTTTTTTTTTAACTCTTGGAATAGGAGTTAGATCATGGGTGGTTACTCTTTTGCTTGCTCAGAATTAATAGAATAAAATTTATTTCATTTAAGCTTTTAGATTTAAAATAAAAGGAAAATATACGTTTTGTGAAATGGAAAACACATATTATGGAGATTACCCTTGTGCAAAAACTAGTTTTAAGGAGCAGTGGTCTTTGAACACAACCATTTCCTTATTTTGCACACTTCCAACAATGTTAATTTCATCAGCTCTAGAAAGCAGGGATATACCCAGTGCTTGCAGAAGTACTGCTAGAGCTGGCTCCATTCAGGGCATGTCCTCAGAGCATTACTCTTTCTTCAGTGTTGCCAGTGATCGGGCACATTTGCCAAACATTTGTGAGGCCTGTGTATCCTTTTAAAAATTTGCCTATATTTGGGTACAGTCATAGAATGGTAGGGAAGTGCATAGCAAACTCAGTGAAACATCGTGACTCAGTAAAACATAGGTCACCTCTGAGAGCTCATAACTGAAAGGTGGACCATGCCACAAAACCATGTGGAACTGCCTCGCAGCTCTCAAAGGTCAAGGGCAGGTTTACAGCTGTGCAGTTGCATGCTTTGAGCCTCTAAGGTTACCAATGGTCAGCAGTCATTTGTCAGAAACACACTACTTATTTCCATGGAATACACTAAATAGTCCAGACGGAGAATACAGTTTCAAACAAGCATATTGCCTCAATCTGATTTTCTGATTATTGCTGATAATGGCAAAAATGGAGAAGTGCATTCCTGGCCACCACGCACTGTGTTGGTGCGTTTTTCACTCGGGACCACAGACTGCACATCCTGTTTGCTGCCACTGACCTCAGCTAGTGTAATATTGCTGAATGTTTCTTGTAACATCACTGAATGTTTCTTCTCTACTTTGGTTCCTTCTCACGTCTCTAACACCGAATATAATTTCACCAGTTCCTCTGCATATCATTATAGTGATATTGTTTTCACTGGATTGTCTTCTGAACCCTTCCCACCATCTCCTCCTACTGAGAATATTTCACCTCTTTTTTTTCTCATCTCTGTGCCTCATCTCCCAAGTTCTGATACACAAAGAATTGCACAGTGAGGGAAAAGCTGCTGTTAAATGATACCTTTTCACTTGTTCTGTGGCTGAGACTTTCAAATACAATAACAGATTTAAGGGTGCCAATAGACTTGAAACATGTAAGTTAGACTTAAAAAGACAAATGGATGCCTGCACTGGTGCACGCACACACTTTTTTTTTTGTTGTTCTATATCTTTTACCTCTGTTTTTTAATTCACTGACTATAGAGAGGTTCATGTAGGACATGAGATGGAAAAAAAAACCAACTTCACTGTACACATAATCCTGAAAATCAATGTATTTTATAGCAGGAACTACATTCTTCATGATAATTGGCTTCAGTTTTAGAATCAAGGAAAGCTATAAGAAATCACTCATTGCATGGACTGAAATAAAAATCTGCATCCTCCTGAAAATGAGCATGCTTGAGGAGTTGTTTCAGTTTTTTCCTCCTGCTTGATTGCAAAATTTTCTTTGTGAAAATTCCAGTAAAAGAAACTCTCCTGAACTAGTAAATTTGAATTAAATGTTTTGGTTGCTTGTTAAAATGTGAGGCCAGTGTCGTCACGGTATACAATTTAAGGTAGATATCGTTATTCACTAAAAGGGTATCCCTCCAAACTTTACCAAATAGATTGTTCTTCTGGAATCTGGATGAGGTTTCATAGAAACTGCGTCCCATGAAAAGGGTTTGGGCTCTCTCCAGCTGCAATGTCTTTCAACAATAAGGAGTCTCCTCTGTTTTAGAATGTCATGTCAGGGAGCAGTAGACCAAACAAAAAACACCACAAAAAAATAACCCCTTCTCCCCCTAAAGCTCCCCTCCCTTGGGATCTCGCCACCTAAGAATGAAATGTTCTGTTTCTAGCCAGTGGGAGAAATAAGCTTGCATTCTGCAGAAAGTCTCTGATGGTGATGATCTTCCTTATTGTTCTGTTTAATTGCAAAGAATGTTTTTGTGAGTAGGTCCAGCTACATGCAAATTTTATTAATATTGCTGTTTGTGGTATTGTGGTGCCTTTAAAGATGGTATTTGCATTTAGAGTAACATGGTGATCTTAATACTTTGTAGCACCTGGACAGCGATGAAGATTCTCCTCTAGTGACTCTTTCCTTTGCCTTGTGTATATTGGGTCGAAGAGCTCTGGGAACTGCATCTCACAATATGGCCATCAGGTAATTTTTATGAATCCTTTCTCCTCATGTTAAAACAAAGACCTGTTTGTCTTTTTTCACATGATATGAAATCTCTTGAGATTATTATATTAGATCTATGTAAAGTCTCATTCCTCCATAAAATACTTTGTCTTCTGCCATTCCTGGTCATCTTTGTCTTTGTAGTTGGCCAAATAACTAATACCAGGTTTTATTTCATAGGGCAAAGCTGAATTTTTCATTGAAAGAATGAGTTCCAATGGTTATTGCTTGTGTTCACTCATGCCTGGCTATTGGAATGCTGGCTTCCTCCAGCATTCCAGTAAAAGAAAGAAACTTCCAGAAGAGGAAAAAGCTGCTAGTGAGCTAAATAGTAATAAATCCGTAAGGGTTCTGTATTCCTTAGGGCAGTATTCCTGTTCATTTGCCACTTCTTTCTGGCAACTGAGGAAGGCAGAACCTCACATCTCTTGAGAATAATTTTGTCTGTTCACAGTCTACCTTACTCGTTTGTTCATTCATTCAAAACACTTCTGCCTAGGAAGTCTTGTTAATTAAAATATGTTTGGTTACGATTGTTTCTGAATATCCTCTTCATCTTTTATTTTCATTAGGGATTCTTCCATTTTCACTAGGAGTTCTGAGTTGTTTGGGTTTTATACAGTACCATTTACTCTGTTCTACAGATAAGGCATGTTATTAATGAAATAATTTTTATTTTTAAAACATTCAATTTCTCACCTAATTTTAGATTTCTGTTAGATTTATTTGAACTCCCTGTGTTCACAGGAGTTAATAACCACAGAGAAGTTGAGTAAATACAGTTTCTAAGTGACCTTGCTGTGTTGGCACAGAACTGTGAGCAAAGCTACCTAGACCTCTATCAACATGCTCCTTAGAGAGGATTTGTCTTACTAACAAGCAAACAAAGACAGCATGTGTGATTTTGAATGCATTTTGTTATAAAACAGTCCTTTTAAATATTCATTCTAGCTTTGTTATCTGTTGAGACATTTGTAACATTTTGTTTTATGTCTTCCTCTTTCAGCGAGTCACACAAAATGTTTGTGGCCCACATGGCTTATTGCTTGGGGGGCTGCTGGTTTCTGCTTTCTAGAGTGTTTTCTGTCATCTCTTTTCAACTAGTTCTTGCACATTCCCTTCCCATAGTAGTTTTCTTCTGGGTTGCATTTCCTCTCCCTTCATTTCTATTCACTCAAATTAGTGTGCTGTTTAGTAAGTCATTGATATTTCTAAAATTGTCCTAATTTTTTCTTTTTTTTGATGATTCAGCTTTTAGAGTTTGGGGTCTTGATGGAAAAGTTTATGTGCATTTAAGATTTTTGTTTGAGGAAAGATTGAAGTAATTTTTGATCTGGGTCTGCAATAGATAGGTCACAACGATATTAGAAATGCATCTAAAAATGTCACAAAAGCTTCCTCAAACTGTCATCACATTGCATATACTTTCCATTAGATCTTAAAATCTTCATTACAGTGTTTTGGCACTAGTACAGATACAATAGCAATGTCACCTATTTGTATTGGCTTACATGGTTAGTAGATAATGAAAAGGGATAATATTATCAGAGATTTTCAAAAGCTTAACATAGAAAGTATGAATGTCGAGGATAATTATTTGTGAAGTGTTCTGTAAAGATTGTAATAGTAATTGCAGGAGGCCGCTATACCATGTCTTTTGAAACTCTGGCAAATTACCAATGAACCAAATGATTTCCTCTCTTTTGGTGAGTTGACACTCCATACTTAAAAACACTAATTTTGAGGAGAAAGGGTCTGTAGAAAGGCAAAAAATAGAGTAGTCATAGGAGGTGTGCAGCTCTGTCCCTGTTTTTCTAAGTCTATTCTATATAATCCACTATCTTTAATTAAGTCCTAGTTTTCCTTTTATTACACAAGTGCTCCGGGGCAGTATTGAATCATTGTATTTTTAAATGTATTTTGTGACATAAAAGGGATTAAGTGAAACCTTCTGTCTGTATCTTTTTCAGTGCTGCTTCACAAAAGCTTTCCCTAGAAAAGTTTCACTGTGGAAAAACCGTGTCACTTCCCCACCTGGTTAAATTACCTTTAATACATTTCCACTGTAAGAAAGATTTGGAGAAACAGAAAAGGAATCTGAGTAGCACAATTGAAGTTATAAATTGCTGCAGCTACAAAACATGACTTTAGCTGGGTGAAATACATTTACAGAATGTATGTATCTATACAAAACTAGTTTAGTAGAAATTAGGAATGAAGGAGCAAGGTGGATATGCTACCCCCAACATCATGACCTTTATCAACAGAAATACCCCAAATACAGTCACTTGAGCACATAGGGAAGTTCTAACCCTACTTAGTGTGTTTATGGCTTCATACAGATCTTCCCAAGTCGTTTAAACACAACAAAGCAGTAAGTCAGCGAGACTCCCATAGGAATGCAATTATATAGCATGCCGGGGGAAGGACACTTTGTCCAACATGTGCAACACTGATGAGGCCAGAAGGAGATGCTCCCAAGAATTATCTTCAGCCACTGAAGTTAGGTCTCCCTCCCCTCTCTTTGTGTTTGACAGAGATACAGCAGCTTTCACCAAGGGTAATTTGGTGCCTTACTGCTGGTCCTCCCCCCCCAGCTTTCAGGCTATTGCACGTCTGCATTCAGTCAGATGGGGGAGAAGTACTTAAGGTCCTCAGAAGCTGGAGGAACCATTCCTTTGGTGATGCTTCACAGCCCTTTTCCTTAAAAGGGTGTCATCATATTTTGGGGACCTTTTTGTAGCCTTCTGGTTCTGAAGAGGGTTTTAGTTTTCTTCTGGAACGGTCAGAGCAGGCAGACCCACAGCCAGCTGTGTGCATGAGTGAGGGGGATGTACTGCAAGTATGGGTTGGAACCAGATGATCTTTAAGGTCCTTTCCAACCCAGGCATTTCTATGGTTCTGTGGCTGTCAGGAGCTAGCTCATTTCTTCAGAGGTCAGCGCTCCTTACATACACTTTGCCACACTGGAATTCTGGAATGCAAAAACATAGATTTAGGTTACTCTGGTAAGCACTGAGAAATTACCTTGAACATCATCTCAGGACTTCCTATTAACTCTGTCTGCAAAGCATCTTGTGTACAGCATTGCTAGAGGTTTTGTGATGATTTAGAGATGTAATGCCAAGACAGCCAATGCACTCTTCTCCTCTTCTTTATATGAAACTTTTTGGGTATTCAGTGTGAGCAAACTTGCCAAGCATCTGTGCTCTGCAGTTCATGTTTTATTCTCGGGATGACTATGCAGGTAGTAGGAAAGTTTTTCTGGACTAAGTCTGGCCCTGTCTGTGTCTTGGAGGAATGACAGTCATCCAACTACTGTGCAGAAATAGTAAAGCAAGGGTAACGTTACACTGAGCTGTGCACTGCAGATTTGAGAGTCAAGTTTACATTGTGTATGTAAACTATCAATTTGCACTCATTTACACATGATTTTGTCTAATCTATTAATCAGTAAATGTCACTGTGTAAACCAAGATTTTAAATGCTCTTATATAATGTATGTAAATAATTATTCAGTGTACCTGTTCATGTAAATGTCAGTAGAAACCTAACATTAACACTGGATTACACAATAAATGCATTCATCAAGAAGGCAGAACATTGCTATGCAAATAATTTGCTCTTTTAAACTGTCATTAGGAGGCATCCTGCACAAAATGGAATTTGGAAAATGACATGACATTACCATTCATTTATTCAGATGTCACTGATATGTTTAAATGTGTATTTGTAAAAAATTGCCGAATAATTCTATTCAGCTACTAACTCTCCCAGTAAATAAATGTTTAGTTTGCATTTTGAATCTGGAAAAATATAAAAATTTCTCATCAGATACTTCCAATAGTACCAAGCCTGGCTGCTCAGTTTCCCTGAGCTCCCTCTGGGTGCTATCACTCAGTGTGGACAGAGGCGCATTCCAAGGAATGCCTCTGCCTGGAGGAACCGCTATGCTGAAGCCCATGGAAGCAGCTTCCCCCAATTGCTCCTTCCCTTTTGGGCATCCCATTGCACTGCCCAGCTCCTGAGGGGCGAAAAAGACATGGAGGGCATGGGACATGATGCCACAGTGTTGCTGGTGATGCTGCACTGCTAGTGGGAGTTCAAGCAGGCAGTGGTGACCAGAGCAGCAGGGAAGAAAAGTTTGACTCTCAGCTCACAACCACTTTCATCTAAAATATCAAATTAGAAGGGCTACCACTAAAAATATTTCAGGTCATTACCAGCTCACAGACAGGCATGTTTCTTTATTCCTTAAACAGACTTGCAGTTAACATTGGAGAAGGTCTACAAACTGCAGACAGAGGATGGGTTTTGGTGTGCAAAATACACACAGAGATATTCTCCAGCTCATTAGTCTTCATCCATGCTGTTTCCAATGCTTTTAGTTTCAGCTCTTGGATCAGTGTAGGGGGTGCAGTAGGAGGGAGTATTTGCTTTGGCACTGTTGTCCTCCCTCTGGTATTTATGGCACTGCTTAATCCCCTCTTTTCTGCACTTTCATGGGGTCAATGGTTCCCATGCACCTACGAGTCTTATTCTAAAATAGTTCACAGTTGTGACAGCAGCTTTGCAGGTTGTTAGCTCAGAGGGTTAGAAATGTTGCCAGAAATAGTAGTTAAGTCTCTTACAGATTAATGTTGTTTCCTTGACATGTGATTTTACCTTAACTAGTTTTTAAAATATTTTGAATGAGCCTGTAACTGCAGCAGATTACTAATCGAGGTATGTTAAAACTGGGCCAAGAAAGCAGCAACAACCTTGAGTCAGGCCTGAGATCAAAGCAGTTGACTTCACAGCTTCGTTGTAATCTCATTAGTGTCTTCAGGAGAGAGCATAACAATGGGAAGAATAATGAGAACTGTATCATATATGGATTAAGGGCTGCATGTTACAGAAGTAATGGCTTGAGATAGTGTCACATTATAGGCAGAATGTACCCAAAAGCCTCATTACGATTGGCAGGAGAATAAAAGATGCCCATGGTTTTGTGAATGCAGCAATCTCCTCCAGACTGCTCTGGTGGAAAATACGAAACATTAAATAATTGACTCTCAGCCTCTCACAACTACTGCCACCACTGATTTGCAACTTGTAGCAGTCGTGTTTGTTCTTAAAAATGCTGGCTAGAGAACTTATTATGCAGAGGGATAAGAAATAGATGAGCCTTCCCTAACTAAGCCCAGTGAGAGCTGTACATGCTTCCCTGTGCTGATGCTCAGCTGCAGTTTGTGCAGCTGTTCTACTCCTGGCTGTGCTTTGAGCAGATACTGCCCTTCAGAGCAGCCTGTTTAGCATGTGCTGATGCCTGTAAGACATTTTCATGTGAATGCAAAGACTTTGACTCCTCTGGTGCTCAGATTTGGCACTGAGAACCTCTAATGATGTAAATACCACTTCTCTCTCCTACCTACTTCTCCCTTCATCCCAGTCAGCTTTTCGGAGCAAATTCAGGGAGTGTTATGTGGGAAAAACTATACTATAGATCATCATCAGGTGCAGAGTTCAAGGTACTTTTTACAGTTCATCCTGGGAAGAATATTTAGGTACAGAAGTGTTTCTTCCAGGCAAGAATTCAGTTGTGTATGCTGATGTTGTCTAGTGGGTGGGCAAATGAAAGAACCCTTCCTGATGTCTAGCCTTTTCAAAGGAGATGATAGTCACGTATTTCACCAGACTGGCTGTACCCACCATTCCTCCCTCCACCCCTCCCCCTTGGCTTATTCTAGGACTTTCCTAGTTATTAAGCAGGGTTTGAGTATATTATCATTTTCTGAACTGTGGAGATGATTGATTGAAAGTCAGTGGGGATCAGGACCCACTCCATGAAGACACATGATAATTCCCACTGAAATCAGCGTTTGAATGTTTTGAAGATCTGATTGTAAGTGCCTGTCTCACATCGGCATGTTTTAATATGTAACTTGGTACTAATAAATGCAGATCAGTTAAGAATTCACAAGAGCTTCCCTGTTCTCCTCATGTTCCCAGCAGCAACAGCAGCCCTGCCTTCCTGACTGGCCTTGGTCTCACTGATTAGTTGATTTGTATTACACGGTGCTTTTGCAGAGAAAATCGGTATCCAGCTGTTTTTCTGGTAACAACATGTATATTTGCATTTTAATTTCTAAAATGTGCTACCCACCAAGAGCAAAATAAGAATGCCTTTGAGCTGAAGATAAGCCAAGGAGTCTTCTAATCTCTCTTCTCCCTCTCTCAGAGAAAATATTTAAAAGATTTTTTTTCTTTTTCTAAAATAAGAAAGCTCAATTATGTGGAAAGATTATGTGTTCTCTAGAGAATGGCTGGGCAGTAATGAAAACCACTAACATCTTAATGTGGCTTCTCCTCAGAGCCTTTACAATCTAAAAAAGAACTGTTGTAAGACTGAATAAAATCTTGGCAGGTAGATGAAACCATGTCCCGTGGGTTTGCAAGGGATGCCACTTTTTAACAGATGGGTCTGTTTTCCTGTATTTTGAGATCACGTCTTCAGAGCAACATTAGGACAGCAGTCCTGCTACAGGCATTATACAAGTGGCTGTGGTGGTGGCATGGGAAGCTCGTAATTCAGGGTGCAGCTTGAAACTCAAGACTGGTCGTTTCCCTTCACAAAACCCTTGTGCAATCATTTTCATGCGAGCAATCTTCAAGTAACTGCTTGATTTTGTATCTTTTACTTCATGCTTAAGTCTCAGGTCCAGGCAAACCGTCATCCAATGTCAGGGAGAACTGGTTACATGTAATTTCTTAGGTTGGAAAAAAGAAAGCTGGTACGTATTTGCTTTAGGGCTCGTTGTTTCAGTATGAAATGCCTGTTGTTTGATCTGTGCTCTCACCTGGTTTGCTGAACAGTTCCTGAAACTGTATTCTCAGTACATCTGCTTCAGTGTTTACATTTACGTTTGAGTTTCATGGCAAAATATCTTGCTGAAAACATCTTTCACAGCTTTTTTTTTTTTTTAGTATTATTTTTCACCTTGCAAGGAGAACTGCTAACAGAACTGATCAATAAACTTTCAAACAAGGGAACAGCTTGTGCTGCCTGCACAGGGAGTGCAGCTGGCAATCTTTGACCTGGTGTCTTTGGCACAGCTGCAGAGAAGCAGCGCCCTGAGGCACCCTGTGACTCAGTCACCCACCCTGAGGCCATCTTTCATTCCAAGTGCCCCATTCATTTAATGGCCAGTTGTTTACAGCACAAGCAGAAGGAAAACCACTTACCCCAATGAATGTTTGTTTTCTCCTTAGAAGTACGTGATGCAACCCCTGCTTTATGCCCACTGCAAGCACTCACCCTGTGACAGAGGGCCACTGGCCACCACACAGGTCAGCACGGGGCCGGTGGCTGACAGAGATCCAGCTTGGAGAGACAGGAATGACTTCCGGGAGTGACTGCTGTCTTTCTCTTACAGCTTGGACTCTTTTCTTTATGGGCTCCATGCACTGTTCAAAGGAGATTTTCGGATAGCAGCAAAAGATGAGTGGGTCTTCGCAGACATGGATCTATTGCATAAGGTTGTTGCTCCAGCAATCCGAATGTCGCTGAAGCTACACCAGGTAGCGTCTTTATTTATTTACTTACTTTTAACTTTTACCATCGTGTCTGTTTTCTTAGGAAGACAAAGGAAACTTTAGCAACTGTCCGGGGGTGGGGAGTAAAAGAGGGAAATGGAGAGCTTGTTGCCTTTTCTGAGAAACATTCTTCACCAAGATGGAAAAGCTTGGCATTAATTTTGTGTTCACTTGATCTTCTTTTCTGTATCCTCTAGCTGCCCATTTGAAACCATTCATTTTGCAGATCTTGACCCTGCATTTTCCATGAAAACAAAACTGACAATCTTGTTATGTTTTACTTGCACAGATACTATAAATATGGTTTCTAGATTGGAAGGAAATACATTGATTATACTTGATTTCATTGCTGATTTCAGCTCAGGCCCTGTATAGCATGGAGTTGACTTTGTTCTTACTCTGGCATGTTAGGATTTAGTATCATATGCTTTTATAATGACTTGTATTTATAATTGTTCTGAATGTTACTGAGCTGCTATGAATTCCTATCTGATGCTTTGACACTGTAATTTTACGATGTTATCGCTGGCCATGGTGCTGCGGGATAGCTGGTTACAATATTGCAGTAACTGCTGATGAATTCCCAGTCCCAGCTATTGTTGGTGGTCTTTTGTGAATAAAAAAAAGGATTTCCACAAGAACTGTGGAATGCCTCAGTGATTCCAGCTCACCCAAAAGCTTACCCAAAGCTCTGCCTCCCATGGTTCCACACTGCATTAAAAAAAAAGTGGGTAAAATGGCATTCTCTAAGTGTTTTTGTCCAGTGGAGACATGAGAGCAGAAGAGGTTACAATAAAGCAAAAATCCTACCTTTCTATATTACTATTAAATTAATTGTTCTACCTCCCAAAGACACACTCTATCAAATGGCAAGTCACTGATGGGGTCAGCTGACAACTGTTTGAAAAACAGAATTTTGCTTATTGTTAATAGTTTTTGTGTTTTCACAGATATACCTGACCTTTTCCATGCTCTTTCTTGTAATACCAGGACCAGTTCACCTGCCCAGACGAGTACGAGGACCCAGCAGTTTTGTATGAAGCCATCCAATGCTTTGAAGAAAAGGTAGTGATTTGTCACGAAGGGGACCCAGCCTGGCGCAGCGCTGTGCTCTCCAACCGAGAGGAGCTGCTGACCCTGAGACACGTGGTAGATGAAGGAGCAGATGAATATAAAGTTATCATGCTCCACAAAAGCTACCTGAGCTTCAAGGTGATCAAGGTACATGCAACATCTTTCTAATATGGCCGTAATTTCGGGCTGTGGTAACTAGTATTATCTCTGAGTCACCTGGCTGAAAGGAGAAGTCAATTGCAGTAACTGGAGTAGGGACTGGAGGCTAAAAGAGCTCTTTTCACTTGACTTCCATTTTGCACCCACATGTTTGTGTATCTGAACTAACATTCCAAGGAGTAGATGCCAAAGGTTATAAAAGCTGTTGGTGCAAAGACATGAGGTGTTTGCACACACAACCACTGCTGTTCCACTTGGATACTATAGTTCTGCATCTTAAGTAAAAAATGTTTTCACATGATCCGCATGTTTTTAACTTGCCTGTAGGTCAACAAGGAGTGCGTCAGAGGGCTTTGGGCTGGGCAGCAGCAGGAATTGATTTTCTTACGCAATTGTAACCCAGAGAGAGGAAGCATCCAGAACAATAAGCAGGTCTTGCGGAACTTAATTAATTCTTCATGTGATCAGCCACTGGGATATCCAATGTATGTTTCCCCTTTAACCACCTCGTACCTTGGGACACACAGCCAACTGAGGAACATTTGGGGGGGACCTGTCAGTTTGGACAACATTAAAAAGTGGTTCAAATCCAAGTGGTTAAGGTAGGTGTTAAATTTTAGCTATGCCAATAGAGATCCTGCAGTCTTGGTTTCACTGTGTTTTCTGTTAAGAGACAATAATTCTATGTTGTTATCTGTGAATGAAAAAATTAATTGCAAATAACTCAGAATACGACAAAATAGCACTGCAGATAGAAAAAATTCATTAACTCATTCATGACAAAGCTTTCTACATGTTCACCATGATTCATTCAAATCACTTGGCACTACAGACATTTCCTTTGTTCCATGGAATTATTCTGTTTATGCCTTCTAAATAAGGGTTTCTTTTCTGTAACACTGACATGTCAGAACACAAGTAAATGTGCTGGTGGGTTATGTTCCAAAGCTTTGGCAGTGTGATCATTCCCAAGTCATTGTTCTTGACCAAAGCACATCTAAAAATGTACTTGCTATTCACCAAAATTGCCTGACTTCCCCTAGGCATGCATGATCAGTATCTGGAACACTGCATCTCTCATTCCTACATGTGCTTTTCATACAGCAGTAACTCCCTTGTCTCATTCCCTCCACCTGCCCTATTACCACTGGAGCTGAGGAGAGGCAGGGCACCATGGAGAGACTATGGGAGCCAGCTCACATGCCCAGATCTACGTTAAAATGTCAACATGAAAGCTCATGCTAGTTTCCCATCATGCAGCTCATCCCTCTGATGAGCTCATTTCTCTTTACTACTTGATTATGTCATGCAGAAGGTGATCTTTAGAGACCACTCTAACATTGGATAAAGAACCTTAAGGTGTCTTGCAGGGTTCCAAAGCCACTCAACATAGACAAGAAAAGATTTGGTTTGTGTTGTATGCAGTTTTGTTCCAAGTAAGCTTACCACATCATCATCTCATAAAATGTCAGAAGACCTGGAGTGGTGTGAGAGGGAACAATTACATGTTTTGAGGACACCTAATAGTGGTGACTCGAATTTTCATGTGTAACATGTGGCTGACCGTGTGTGTGTTCCTGCAAATAGAATGCGGAAGGACTGCCATGCAGCAGCTCACCATGAGAGAGGTAACGCTGAAGAGGTGGATAGTGGAGGGGGCTCTTCATCCAGCAACAATTCCACAGGCAATTCAAGCCAGAGCAGTAGCTCGCAGCCCACCAGGGATGGAACCCCTCAGTTACAAGCTTCATCTCAAGAGGTGCACCAGCGGGCAGGTATATGCAAAACTTGCTTGACTTTCTCTGTATCTTTTTTCCTGCGAGGCTACATAGGCAGATGCTTTTGGGGTGTGCTCAAATCTAGTGGAAACTAATTTTACTAAGAGAGCACTTTGTCTTTCCTAATGACCAGGAACATGTAGGTGATGGCTTCCTGATACTGTTCCACGTACTTACTGGGAGGGTATCAGACAAATGTGATTCACCAAAGCTTCCCCTGTCGTAAGTCCATAATGTGTAATTTTTGGACTAGCAGGTGCCACTAAGAATGCCAGAATGAGAAATGCAGAGGGGAGAGAGTGTACATGAGAGATGCAGGGAGCCCATATCACAATGAACCTCTGCTTATTTTTGGCTGGGAACAGCAGAATGAAAGTATGCAAAAATCTTAATTATCTTGGAAGGACCACGACAATTTATTTGAGGAATTGGTTTGGCTGTTCATCAGCACATGTGGAAAACAAACAAATGGAAAATAGCTTCTTCTGTCTATACAGCAGTTACCAAGAGAAAATTAAATGTTGCCAATCATTCTGTCAACTAACAGCTGAGCCCTTCTTAAATTATGGATTCAAAAATACTTCAGACATATTCACAGGGCAGAACTACTCGCCTTCACATTGTAGAAGGATAAGGAATTGGTTGGACCGTCGCATCCAGAGGGTGGTGGTCAATGGCTCAGAGTCCCGATGGTCATCAGTGACAAGTGGTGTGCCTCAGGGGTTCATAGTGGGACCAGTGTTGTTTAGTATCTTAATTAATGACAAAAAAGATTAAGTGCATCCTCAGCAAATTTGCTGAGTAGTGTGGTTGACAGACCTGTAGGATGGGATGCCATCCAGAGAGACCTGGACAAGCCTGAGAGGTGGTTCCATGGGAATATCATAAGATTTAACAAGACCAAGTGCAAGGTGCTGTATCTGGGTCAGGGCAACCCCTGGTATCAATACAGGCTGGGGGATGGACAGATCCAGAGCAGTCCTGCCAAGAAGGACTTAGGAGTGCTGGTGGATGAGAGGCTGAACATGAGCTGGTGCTGTGCACCTGCAGCCCAGAAAGCCATTAGTGTCCTGGGCTGCATCAAAAGGAGTGAGGTCAGCCAAGGGAGGTGATTCTGCCCCTCTGCTCTGGTGAGACCCCACCTGGAGTTCTGCATCCAGCTCTGGGGTTCCCAGCACAGGAAGGACATTGACCCCTTGGAGCAGATTATCAAAGCAGACCAAGATTATCAAAGGGAGGGAGCACCTCTCTTGTGAGGAAAGGTGAAGAGAATTGGTGTGTTTATCCTGGAGAAGAGAAGGCTTTGGGGTGACCTAATTGTGGCCTTCCAGTACCTGAAGGGAGTCTATAAGAAAGATGGAGAGAGAATTTTTACAAGGGCATGTAGTGAAATGACAAAGGGGAATGGCTTTACACTGAAAGAGAGTAGTTTTAGATTGGATATTAGGAAAAATTCTTTACTGTGAGGGTAAGGCAGTGGAACAGGTTGCCAAGTTGTGGATGCCCCATCCCTGGAAGTGTTCAGGGTCAGGTTGGCTGGGGCTTTGAGCAACATGGTCTAGTGAAAGGTGTCTCTACCTATGGCATGGGAATTGGAACTAGATGATCTTTAAGGTCCCTTCGAACCTAAGCTATTCTATGATTCTAAGTTTGTCAGTGGGTCACAGTGAGATCTGTCACTCTGGGATCAGAACTTGTAATGTAAAGTCAATTAACTCTACCTTTCAACAAGTTTGTGCTATTACTGTATAAATTAAAGCAGAGAACTAGAGGGGTGTGAAACCTGTTTTTCTCCCGTTAATCATTTTGACCTATCATTAAAGATAATGGACAGGACTTGAAGAAATCTTCCCCTGAATATAAATCATGTTGGAAGAATAAAATAACTGCTCCTTTTAACTGAGTCTAGTGTCAGAGGAATCCCCATGTGCATACTCATAACTTAACACTACAATAATCAGAGCAGCAAAGTTAATTGTGAAGTAATCATCCTGAGCATACCATACAATAAAGCAAGTTAATTGTGAGTTGTTTAAAAGAACATACTGGGTGCCTGGAAAACCACTATCATGACAGAAAGTTAAGCTAAGAAAAGCAACCTGGCTTTTGGTAAAATGAAGAAATGCATAACATAGGCAAGGAAGTAGAAAACAGAAAATGCAAACCCGTATTGAATCCTGAGATACTGTTGGATAGAGAATGAAACAAGGTTTTGGCTAGGACCATTAGGGACAAAAAGATGTGAGTGGGTTTGTGACTGTTTGTTTTTAAAGAGTATTAAGAAGCAAAAGAAATCCTAACAGTGGTCTTGATCTGTTGCTAGATCAAGAAAGGTAGAGTTGCCAATATGTAGAAATGAGAAAAGAAATGTCTGGTTTATATTGGGAAAAATACAGATAATCTATTTCTGTGATCTGATCATGAAACAGTTCCATCTGTCCTAAAAGCTACAAAGAACATGAAAGAGTGGCTATCAAAGCTTAATTGAGCAAATCCAAATGACTAATGCAAGAAGGTTTTTAAGAGAGCTGGTTAAAAAGCCAGCTCTGTTCGACCTTCAGTAAGCATCAGGACACCAAGGCAGTACCAGAGCACTGGGAAAGAACTTTTGCTATGCTTGTTGTTAGAAACCAGGATGACAAGGGTGATCTCCATAGTGTGTGCCTGTCAGTCTGACTTTGGTTCAGGACAGTGTTGGCCTACCATGCACATTTCTAGTGGCCTAGTTTAAGAAGGACATTTTTAGTTTGGAAGGACTTCCAAGAAGAGCTGAAAAATGATCAAAGATCTGGGAAATAAGTCCTGTAGTGAAAGATTCATTGCTTTCAAACAATTAGTATTGTAAGAGATGCCTTGCTCACAGCCTGTAAGTACTTAACTGGGCAAAGAAAGGTGACCAAAGACCATTGATTTGAGCAGACTTGGATATAACAAAGTTAAACAAATTCAGATTTGAAATCAAGAGCACTTTTTAATACTGAGAGAGTAAATAAACAGTAAAACAAGTGACTAAAGGTTACAGTGGATTCTCCATGACTGAAGATACTGGATGCATTTTTAAAAATCGCAGTAGTAATTAATAATATCACACAGGAATTAATTTCAGGAAGTTCTGTGGCCCATGCTATATAGGACAGCAGAATAGGTGATCATAGGAATTCCTCCCAGACTTACAACCTATGAATCAAGTGCATTTAATTTTTTCCTATTTCATATTCTGTTTTGCAGCCTGGTGCCACTGAGTCTGCAAAATGCAATGAAAACCCTTTATAAAAGTGCAACCAAAATCAGGAGCACTGGAAACGTGTGGGGTTCTCCCCCAAAGTGTCCTTATTTCATGATGCAGTTTACAGAACAGTCTTTGTTTTTCATAAGTGTTTGCAGGGACAGAGTTATTTATGTGTAGACGCGGGTGGTCTCCTGTCCAGTGCTGTAACCACTGCATTTGGGATAAATATAGAATACTTTTGGACAGGGGTCAGCTTGGCAGTTTAAATCACAAACAGATGTTTGGCCACGTTAGCCCCTGCACAAACTAACACACCGCAGCCCCTCTGTTCCTAATTCCAGTCCATTCTTTTTATTTAAAAAAGGTAATCTATTAAAATAACCATCAGATGTAGAAACCAGAGCACTTAAACCAAATCCCAGGGTTTGAAGAAACCTGAATCCCTGCAGAGGCCAGAAGTGTGCATAGCTGCCAGCACGGCAGCCAGGCCTGACCCCCCATCCCAGCACGTGCCCTCCCTGTTGATCACAGCTGAAGGGCAGAGGACACTGGCAACGTGGTACACAGGAGCCACAGGATCAGAGACTATCCCGAGCCAGAAGGGACCCACAAGGACCATCAAAGTCTACCTCCTGGCTGTGCACAAGACCACCCCAAGAATCACATCATGTGCCTGAGAGCCTTGTCCAGGTGCTTCCGAGAGCCTTGTGCATCTGTCCTATTGCTCTCAAGCAGAGATCTTAGGGCTCTTATTACACAGAATGCTGCTTTGCATGCCATCTTAAGAAAATTAGTTTTTTATTGGTTGAAGTATAAAAGTGGAGCTAAATTGTAAATGAGGTGTGAAAGTGTCCAACACTTGCCAAACTAGCTAGGTTTTAGTCCAGCTAAAGAGCCCCAGTTATGTTGTAGCCCAGCTCTGCTTATCTGACTCTCTGCCAAGTTGCCTAAGTTCTCTTCGCTTCAGCATCTGAAAATGGGGATAACGATACCAGCCCCTGAAAAGCAGGTCTGTGGAAGTAAAACAGCATGTTTCAGCTATATAATGTAAATAGCTTGGATATGATATTCTGCATTGCTGGAACCTGCATGAATTCAGCAGGCATGTTTCTACAAGATAGTGTGAGATTATACTCCTTTATGCCAGCAAAAATTCAGTGTTTGGAGGAGTTCGGGTATTGGGTAAAACCAAAGCAAAAAAAAAAAGGTATTACCAACAGCCTGGAAATGCCTGCCAGGAAAACTTGTTTCTGTGTTGATGGCTCTCAACAGATTTTCTGGCATCAGCTCTCTACCCCACAGCTATAGCTAGGGAACCAAAATGCCAGCTTGTGTTAATGTTTGGAGTTTCCTGGAAAACAAAAAACCCAAGCAGGCATTAGTGTGATTGGGTATTTGCTGTGTGAGCCTGGGTTAGAGCCTGTCTGCAGAAACAGGAAACTCTTCTGGGGCCTGTGGCACAGGCCAGCCTAGTGCCTGCCATTTGCAGAATGCCTGGGTACAGGCAGGTATCTGGTGAGATTTATTTTTCATTCTATAGCTATTTAAATATGCAAGCGTAAGAAATACAGAAATTATTTGCTTGACTGATGTAAGGTGTTGATATAAATGTTAACTGTGGGGATACATGTGTAGAAGAATTGTCTAGGCATGCCAGAAGAGCATAGTTTATCTACTCTCTGTATCCAGTAGTGGTTGCATTGAAATGCTTCACAGAATGGGACAAGAATCTTATGTAGGTCTCATTCAGACCTGCAACAGCCTACCCTAACCAGAAGCATTCTTGTCTTTTCAGTCCGTGATGTACTGTAAATATCTCTCTTGGAACTCAGAGTTTACTACTAGTCTTAAAAACTGTCTTGTGGCTTGAATGCTGTATTCTTCCACTCGGTTGAATTTTAAAATTCTCTCTCCCCATATGCAGGAATAATTCTGTTTAATGTGCCATTGTTTTAACTTACAAGTTTTTTGTTTTATTGTTGCATTTAATTATACCAAGCCATTTAATGTAGATATTAACATCCCCTACATTAGTGTGGTTGTCAAAAAGAAATGGTTACAGCAATGCTGTGCATAATCATTCACTGGGCTGATTAAAATGTATGTGGCAGAATAGGTATGAGCCTGTCGTTAGAGTACTTTCCCTGGGATCTTTTCTCATTCTTTTGACTCAGTACAGAACCATTACGGCTATTTTGACCAAAACTCAGAACCCTGTAGTGAAAAACACAAAAGATTCATAGATGTGGCAGTGCATTACTCCTGTTATTCTTGGGTTTCTTTTGCTGGTAAAACCAGTGGTAATATGCCAACAGTAATATGTACACATGGGACACTCTCAATGGCATGGAGTTCATCAGAATGCCACTTACTTAAATATATTAATCTTTCTTTTACAGGCAGGAGAAAACCCAGGAGTCAGTCTGTCCAGGCACACACTGCTTTAAACCAAAGGCCCCCAGCTTCAAGTCACTCTGGACCAATTGTAGAAAGCCGCCAGCCTTTCATCCAAACATCTACATCTGCTCACGAAATTGCCCAAAGGCTTTCTAGTAGTCAGCTGTCATTCCACAACTCAGCAACATCTGTGTTTTCCCAGTCCCCTGCTGTTCCTGTTGCTGGCCAGCTGACTGTGCAGGACCGAGCTGCAGCAATGCTCCGGTCCAGTCTGGCCTCTTCCACCAGTTCAACTCTCAGCCTGCTCTTTGGCAAGAGAAGTTTTTCAAGTGCTTTGGTGATTTCTGGGCTCTCGGCCGCAGACGGTGGTAACACCAGTGACACCCAGTCATCCAGCAGTATGAATATTGCCATGGGTCCTTCTGCCAGAGCAGCAAGTCAGACAGCTCGGGTAAGGCTAAAGCCAAAACAGCAGCACTAAGCATAAGCTCCTGCATCACTCTCTCACCTGGTTCTTGAACTGTCCTCACCACTGTTTGGTTTCTTCCTTCTTACTGCTCAGAAAATAGTTTTTTCCAAAACAATGTCAGGATTTTGGTATTTGTTTTGGATTTTGCTGCATCACAACGAAAATGAGACATAAGCTTGAATGTATCAAATGATAAGGCATAATTCCAGCCTAATTTGCAAGAACTCAGCCAGCCTGCGATACTGAGTACTAATGGTAGAATTCACCTTGTCTTAACTTCACGCCATCTAAAATTTGGGCATGAAGTCTCAGTAGATTGTTGGTGAGGCTCCTGTATCCACTTCATCCTCAAGCTAGTAGGAAGAGATTTTCCACTGGAAGACTTGTATCTCTCTGCCAACCATTGGCTGCCTAAATGACACACTTAAGACTACCTGGTTAAATTTAGATGAGGTGAATCCTGGCCAAAGTAACTGCTGAAAGTTCAGGTGCCTGTTTGATTCAAAGCAGTAAAGAGGAAGTGTTTTATTTAAAGGTGAATACAGCACAGTTCTGGAATGCTTTTATACCAATGGACTCCTTACAGTGGGGTGGCACTGTGCTTAACATTTTCAGACTGATAATTGCATTCCAGTTTTGATGAAAAGGTTTCTTTGTAAGTTGGATTTAAAATTCGGTGTATAAAGCAAGCCCCAGAGCAACCCAATTTAACAACTCAGAAGTCAGCCCTGCTTGGAGCAGCGGTTTAGACTGGATGACCTCCAGAAATCCTTTTCAATCCAAATTCTTTTACAGCTCTCTGTACATGTACATCTGTGGTACTAAACCTCTAGCTCCTGGTCTGCTTTTCCTTCCAAATTTATGCGTTACACAGAGTGTGACAAGTACCTCTTCAGAAGTCTCTCGTGAATAATGCATGTTAAGAAGCCCATGGAGTTTCATAGAATGACATTCCTACATTAATTTTTAACTTTTTTTTTTCACCTGTCACTTCAAAAAATAGCTGAAGTGTTACTTAGGAATTTCGTAAACTAGTTGACTTTTTCTTTCGTTCTTCCCAGCAACTTGCTGAGACCTGTGAAGCCACCGATGCTGCAGAACCCAGACCACAGCGAGAGACAGGTCTGGCCCATGCTGTATTCATGAGTCAGAACCTGGAGTGCAGAAGGGCCAGCCAAGAAGATATGGCCCTGGAAGACACCACGTCTCAGCAAAGCCTGTCTGAGGAGCAGTAAGGAGCACTCCCAACACAAGGGCCACGCACTTCTTAGAATTAAATAAAGACACAGTTAGGTGAGGAAGCTGCACATGGGTTAGGTTCTTTCAAATGTAATAAGCAACCTTCAAATGTTTATTTTTCTAACTTCTACACAAGAATACTACAGAGCAGATGTTCTTCAGCTAATGGCCTTTGTATGGATAGGGGTGGAAGATATCCTAAGAAACACACAGTGCCACTTCATCTCAGGTTCTTGTAAATCCTGGAACAAAGAATACAACCTGTTTAACGTTCCTTCCCCTGGAATAGTTAGAATCACAAATGAATACAGTAGGAAATATTAATACAACTCAGTGAAAAGCACACAAGACATCTCTTTCCTGCCATAACTAAACAGCTGATTGCATGCAAACTAACTGAGATTTGATATATAACATATAGGAAAAGGCAACTATGAACAGAAGCAATGAATACATAAAAGGACAGTACAACATGCTGTAACATTAGAGCTAAATCTGAGTCTTTTTTTTCCAACAAGTCTCTTATTTTTCTTTAACATGCTGTGCAGGTGCTAATGCTCAATGGCAACATAGCATCACAGACTTATATACTGCATGCAGCCATACTGAAATACTGTATGAAAGAGCCGTGCTACGCAGATTAACTAAAGTGTGAGAAAGAAAGTATCCACTGCATGGAAAGTCTTCAAAGCATATGGTGCACCTTATTTGCAAAGCGGCTTTGCATAAATTAGGTATTATCCCGTGTTCCTGTTTGATTTACAGGAGTGTTTCTCAAATTCCAGGCAACAGTACCCTTAGGAGTTGCAAGAGGGCCCAGGCTGTAATTATTGACTGGAAGTGCTTGTGTTAGGAAGGGAACAGCTAAATGCCTTTAATTGCTGGACACATCTCAGTGTCCATAAACACTTGCAGCCACTAATTACAGAACCTTCCGATTTCCCTCCCCCAGAGAAACTGAACTGCTGCCAATTTAACAGTTGCATGAAGACATGATGCAAAAGAGAGGCCACACTTCCACAAGGTTTGAGAAACACCGATTTACAGGAATGCATGACTACTTTGGAAGGCAAAAGGCTGTAACAAATCCTTCCTCTACTACCAAGTCTAAACACACACATGTGTGTTCTCATTTTTAATTAAAAAAATTGCAGCTATCAGTGTCTTGCTGTTCCTCCTTACTGTAACTACCATAGATTGTTTCTAACTCTCAACACAATGATATGCAGCCAGGCTGTCTTGTCCCAATTAACAAGAAAGATTTAACAAGAGATGCTGTAGCTAAGTCTCATTACTCTTAGGCATTACTCAGTTGCATTCTGATCTTCCTACTGTGCCTCACTTCAGATCTGAGTAGTAGAACTAAATAACACTGAGTGAAAATAAAATGATTCAAGTATGTTTTGTGTGGCAGCAGTTTTTGAGTCTTCTTTTCTATTTGGAATTGTTTTTACTTGCTTTCTGCCTTACAAAATTAAGAAATGTGTTGTTTTTATTTCACTTCAGATCTTGGTGATTATTATAAAGCTCAAGACAACCTAGGAAAAATTCTGCCCATGTTCACAAGGGCAAAAGCAGAGTATTCATGTACAGTCTTCTGAGACACATAGTCCTCGGTGCACAGTTCAGGCCCTATTACCATCTCCTCTAGCATCCTGGTGTAAGGGGGGAGAGGCAACTGCATTCAACTGCTCCCTTCTGACCAGTTCTGGCAGATTACATCTCTTGTCCCACCACCCTGATCATGAAGTGCTTCACTACAAATGAAGGATGGAGGTTATACAGGTAGGTGGAGGGCTCTTACTAACAGCCACCAGCCCCATTTCTGCCTTAGGTGCTTTTGCATGGCAGTCCACAGGATAAACCATCACCTCTTTGTCTTCCTGCATGGAGGCAGGGCACACAGCTGGCTGTGGAAAGCAGTAAGAATTTTCCCATGTTCACTTGGCCTCACTTAAGCCTCGAATTTTCACATCTTTAAGTGTGAATTAATTTCCATCAAAAATAAGTAATGCCAGTAGCCCAAATCAACCTGAATTATTCTGTATCTCCAGCTCAAGCATACTAAACCAGATTGGGAAATGGCTACACAAATCCTTTTAGCAGCAAGCCACTGTATTTGCGTGGCAGGGACTGAGGCCCAGCAACACCACCTGCCTGCTGCACCACATCTTCTGCAAGACTCTACACCATCTCCTTGGTCTCCGATGCTGCCTCCTAAAATAATGCAGCTGCCTCACAGTTCCTGACCTAGTTCAAGCCACCAGCCCCCAGTGCATAACTCCTTGGGGACAGCAGTGTGCTGTCTAGCCTCCTGCTGCACAGGGTGGTTGCCAGGAAAGGCAGGTTCCAAATCCTTTGTTGAGCCACTGCAAGCAAAGCAAAGCAGGAGTCAAGGTAAGATTCAAAAATTAGTTCCTTTTGTAACTGTCCTACACAGTTTTTATTTTGCCTTAAAGTTGTTACTGTAGCTTAGTGGGTTGACAAAAAACAAGAGTGACCACTAACAAGCCTAACAAAGACAGGAAAAAAACTTTCCCATGTTACACTCCTCCATATTTTTGGAGATAGTCTGCTGCTATATTAATGAGACTACTGTTATATGCAGTGGTTTTAAATATGAGCCAGCCCTATAGAATAATCAGACATGATGGTTAGAAATAAGACCTGAAACTAGGTATGAGGTTGTATTGATTAAACACATTTGACCTTCCTCCTTTTTGCATGAGGTCAAGAGACACCAAGTTACTTTGCATGTGACAGAAGATGCATTTAAGGCTCTGGTGCACACAAAGCTGAGAAATGGGAACCTAACCTTTACACAAGACCTAATTTCAAGAGTGAGCTGCTCTGAACAGGTCTGCATAGCACCAAAGAATGCTGTTCTCAGCACCAGTGACTACATACACATAAAGACCTTCTGTCACGTTCCTGAGAGACCTAAGCAACTTGATACTTCACCTCACGCTCAAGGTGTCTCAAAGTTGCAAGATGGAGGTGCCTGTGACCTCAGGACCCCATTTGTTGGGCAGTTTTGGCCTCTGAATGAAAAGCAAAGGTAACTTTCACTGCTTTTATGTCACCTCTGACACTGCTGATAGGTTTCGCTATGATGAACACTGTTAAAACTTTGGCCCTGAAGTTCCTCAGGCTTCACAGTTTGCCTGTGTGGCTGATCTCTTACTACAGCTGCAATGCAGGAAGGAGCACCAACACCCAAGTAACTTTCCTAAGGAGTTCCACAAGTGTTTTTTGCATCAGGTGCTATGCTTGATTTTTCCAGAGTTGCAGAGGCCACTTAGCTCATTGAGCCAGCCCGGAACATTCTTGTTTCTACAACACGAGAACAGTGACATTCCCATCTTGTTAGCAAGCTGAATGCATCCTTTGACAAAATCAAGTACTCAATCCACAAGAGCATTTGGTACATGCAGTTCTTTCATAGAAATTACGAGATGGAGGCTTTATCTGCCTCCCCCCAGTTTAAACACAGGTAACATCACCATTGCTGAAAAAGAAACACTGGGAGTGATTCTATACACACTGGCTCAGCAGGGCCCTCCCAACCAGAGAGGAACACAGCAGATTACCAAAAGTGGGATAATATGGTGAAACAAGCACAGACACAGTACTTCAGCCCTCGCACTAAACATGGGATACTTACCTTCCTCCCCATTTTGTTTTCCTAAACTTTCCTTTCACTAATAGGCTTTTGTTTACATCCTACAAGTAAAAGCCAGGTGCTACACTCCTAACAGTGAAACATGGCCTGAAGGTCTGGTAAAAGGACTTTAAGTAACTTTTTACCAAAGCCAACCACAGGCTGCTGAACTGCTCACATCCACCAGGTATACTGGCAAGACCCCAGCCTGGCTGTTTCTCACCACAGGAAGCAAGTAGAAAAGAGTGATGAGCATGGTCTACAAAGTTTATTCCTGCTCATCCAAAAATAAAATGCAGAGATCCCATCCATTCCCTCAATTTTGCAGTGCCATGCAAACTTCTCTGCGAGGAACTGAAGTTCTCATTGCAAAGTCTCACCTCATTCCCGTAGGCAGAAAATCTTGGCGTTCACTGCATTTAAGACAAATCTCAGTAAAAAGGACTTATCAGTGTGAGTCATTTTCCCTTGACAGGATGACCAGATACTCTCAGTATTTATGACAGACATTCTGACACTATTAAGTTCATAGGACTCTGTGATGTCATTCACAGCTTTTTATAAAAACTGTTTATTAGAATAAGGCAAGAAATGTCATTTGCATTTGTCTCCAGTCCACCAGGCTCTCCTCTTGCTGGAGAATGCAAGTTAAAGATTAGCTGAATTTTGTGCAGCTCATTTTAAAAGATTAAAATTACCAGTGAGATTCTCCAGCATGTAATAATCATCTTCTCATCAATGCATTCTTTTCAACTACCCAATTACTGCCATATTTAGATTACTCCCTGGACTGGGAGCTGGTATTTAATTACCATGTTTCACTAGTGCTTGTACATCCTTAAATCTGCAACACAGACCTATTACTTATAATTAACTTTGCAGTGGGTCCAGTGTCAAAGATTCACCTCTCTCAGCTTCTCAGAGTTTTACAAGTCAAAAATTGCTTAATGCATGATAAATAATGCAGGCCCTGTTTATTCCATGCTGGGTGCAATTTTATGTTGGAATTACAAGCCTCCTTGCCAAAAACATCCTTGATTCTCAGGCTTCAAGAGAGTAATTGGTACCTCACATTCTTCCCTTTTTTGCACCAATTAAAACCTGCAGGTGCACTAATGTTGTCATCTGGAATCTAGCTGGTACATCAGAGGTTCTTTTCACCAAATGTGTGCTATTAGGAAAATCGGCCAATCAGGGGAATTGTGAATGCTCTGTTTGCTGTTACAGTGCTCCCAATGCCTTCCAAATATTTTACTAGTGCAAGACCAGACAATAAATTTTTACCTTTAAAGTAAACACAGGCTGTCATAAAAACTTAGTTCAGTTGGAAATACTCCTTACTTACTCTAAGTATATTTGAAACTGGCAAATCATATCTTTAGGACTGCTAAAGATTTAAAGGCCAGACATGACTATTAAGGTCACCCACAATGTGATGTAGCCAGCTGAACACAGGCTACAACATTTCTCTATTTCTCTGGAAAAGCACTCTAGCTCAGAGAGAAAATCAGCTTAAAAAAAACAAAAACTCAACAACAAATTAAGACTCTCACCAGTCTTGAGATAGGTAGCAGAAAACACGAGACTGATGTCAGTAGCAAAAATATGCTTTGCTTTAGGAGGGTTGATATTTCACTCCATTCCACTGAAAGTAAAATCCACCTGCATTTCCAGTGACCATCTAGCCTCGCTACAAAAGGTCTTCCTTGCACCACGAGACAATGGCTTAAAAATACTATAAGCACACTGGTTAAAAGCTTCCCAAACCTGTTGTTACAATTGTTTGGGGCTTTTTCCCCCCCCCTCTATTATATGATGAGACTACAGTAGGCACCATGGCACTATGTGCAGAGCAGTGTATCTGCTTTAATGGGGATCAAATACCACTTCAAGTGATCTCCCAGCATTACTGGCTGAACTGGAATTTGGAAAACTCCACTCTGCCATCACTCCTAAAGGAACTCCCTTCCCCAGCCTCTAACAGAGAAGTGTGAAATCTCTCCCCTTTATTTAGCTTTATAGGTCAGTCCTTATTTAAGACTCAACAGCAGCCCCACTAAAACCTTGCTACACTTTGGGTAATTATTTAATCATTGAAAGAACTATTATTTTGCATCATATTTTACAGCTTAAGAGACTTGACATTGAAACAGGGGGACATCCAATACTTCAGTGCAGAGAGGCTTCTGTTAAAAAAACCTATGGCATACAGCCCTGAAAAAGGTTACACTGGTCCCAAGTCCTTCACCTATAAAAAGGTCTTTTGTATGAGTAAAATGCCTGAAGTAATTAAGGGATTAGTGGTATCTCCAGGGTACAACCTTATTTGGCAAAGCACAGCCAGGAGCTGTACATTCCCAAAGGAGGGGTACCCCAGGAGGAATTTTCTTTTTCCCAAATATGATGAAGACAACACTATCATCCAGAGGAATTTGGGCAGAAGGGTAGTTCTATCAGGGCAGTCAAAGACTGATGGTCATGGCATCCTGTAATGCAGCATGTCCCTCCTACCATGTGTGGAGGGGCAATGTTTGTACCAGACCCTCTTGCTCTGAATACAGGAAAGAGAAAGGATATTCCCTCCATGCCCCCAGCTGTTTGCAGGACACCTGTAAAAATGCCTGTCCCCATCCAGTCCCATACAACTGTGTCAGTTTTACAGAAAAAAAAATTATATTTGAAAATGCCTTTATATAGTTTACTGGTTTTAACAGTCATTGAACTGAACAGAAAAAAGGTAAGAAATTACTGAATTCTTAACAACTTTCTACAACCAGAGATGACTGTAAATTGTACAATGAACAGTGTGCATCTGGGAGGGAATTCTGTTTTCACAACATAAACTGATTAAGTGGTAGCACTTTTCCTGAACACATTGTCTAATACTCTCAAACACTTCTTATTTCACCATTAAGCATGTACAGAATTGAATAAGGGAAAAAACCTAAACAAAAATATCAATAAACATAACAGATTGTAAAACAAATACAGACAAATGCAGTATTAAACTCTTCATAAAAAATGCAAGTCAACATTTGACTGGACTTAAAGATTTATATATGTAATTTTTAAGAGGGTCTGGGACAGGACTGTCATCAGGAAATTGAAAATAAAACTCAAAATGCAGCCCTCTTACCAACTACTGTCTGGGCCACATAGGGGAGAGTAGAGTTGGTTATTTTCCCTCCCAACGTGGAATTTTGTAAATGTCACTTAGGACTACAGGAAATTTTCCTGAAACTCTAGTAACCCTTCTTATACTGCAACTGCAGAGAGGGGTGTCTGGGGGTAGAGGGAGGGAGGACATCTGCTTATTCCTTCATGATTTTCCAGTACCCATGCTGAAACACACTTGCTGGGTCATCAACAGCAAAGACATTTCTACACAAACCAGGTAAAACACACATACGTTTTGGACAGGGTTCTATTCTGTTCTGTCCCACCAGGACCAACTTCCAGATGTTAATTGCTCTCCAGGCAGAACAGTCCAAACATACTCAGAAAGACTAAGATCTCAAAGAGATTTTACAGTTAATTGTTTTTACATGGGGTAACTTGGATCACAGTTAGACCACCTAACTTCCAAACACCCTGATTAGAACTGGATGTTAGTTACACATTTGTTCAGTTTTTTCAGTTGGGTGAACTGAATAAAGAAGAATCCTGCCATCTCATTTTCACATTTTAAGAGTATTACCAGCTTTACCTTCCTTACCCTGAAGGCTCCAGTAAAGCCTCCAGCGGCTAAAGCAGGAAGGACAGACTCCAAAACATCCACAAAATGTTGTAATATTTTGTCAAAATAAAAACTTTAGTGGTTACAGGAAAGAGGTCTTCATTTTCTGCAGGATTCTACAGCTGCCAAGATGTCTTGCAAAATGCTGTTTCTGTTTTCCTTACTAACCTAGAGAAAGAGAAATTAAAACTGATGTAATTTGATGAACAGCCTCCATACCCATTTACTTCAAAAAAAAAAAAAAAAAAAAATCAAAGCAGAAGTCCAAATGCATTTCTTTGTCAGTGCAAGAATGTTGAGTGTCAAACACTTGCCTTCTTTTGCCACTGAGAACACAATATGCTAAACCTAAAAACATACATAATTGAATATTCAGTGATCTTTTTGATTTAATTACCCATGGCATTTTGCAGTATTATTCAGGGCTTGAATAACTAATGAGAATCACTCAAAGAACGAGCATGTACTTTTGTCATTACTAGAAATCCTTTTCAACCACCCAAATTTAACTTTCCTGCTATAAAGGGGAGTTCTTATGCCTTCGTTACTTGAAAGGGTTGTATTTATTAAGATGACAGACCTAGTCAAAAATATCTGCAAAGAAAAAAAAATTAAAACAGGCTTAGCAATATACCTCTGTACTCTGAGAAACCTTAGCACTGCAGGATAGAAACACCTTGAAAAAGAAATGAGTACTTGAAAAGGCTGGGGTCTTCTATAGCACACTGAGGGACAGCTTCTGCTGACCAGTCCATGACATACTGGGCTTTAAGACCAGCATATGTGAAAATCCATGTAGTCCAGTGCCTTGTGTTTTGCTGGGCCCATCTGCATTCCAGCACATGCAGATTACTGTAAACTGCCAAGCAAATGCTAGCTTTTGCTGGTCAACTCAGCTCCCAGAGGCACAGAGCTGGGGGGGTGCTCTGTGTGTGCAAATTACCCCTTCTTGACAGACCAGGTCCTGATCTAGAGCCCAGTGACCCATAGTGCTATGCATTACTAACTCAAACAAAGCCTGGGGAGATGACTGGGATGGTAAAGGGTTAAGAAGCAACCGTGAAGTGTCAGCAAAAGCCTCATTTTAAAAAGTCAAAGAAATTTTCCCCACTGTTCAGACCCCTGCAGAGAGGGCAGGAAGAAATCAAAGACAGATGAGCCAAAAAAAGGAAGAGTTCATATAAAGTTGGAGAAAAGCTGTTTGATGAGGAAGGAGAAACACAACACTATACACAGTGTAAAACGCTCTACCAGGAAGGTTTCACTGCGCTCCCTGTATCTGCATTTAAGATCTAAGCACAATTGTATCCCTTCCAGTATTACAGCCAATAATGGACAGGACAAAGTATTGTTATCATTATTCAATAGGTGACAATCCTACCTGAAGAATTTGGTCCTGGGAGCCTACTCCTATTTACAGGCACAGACATCCTACCCAAATGCTGGAAAACAACACTGTAAAACCTCCAGACAGTGGTCTCACCTATTCCATTTGAATTCAAGACAGCAGATCAACATGGGACTAATGAAGAAGTGACATTTTAAAAAAAA
>VWZG01001370.1:382643-405032 GCA_013396735.1 Grallaria varia
AGAAACAAAAAAAAAAAAAAAAAAAAAAAAATCACTATAGGATTTTTTTAGTAGTACAGTTCAGCAGCTCCTGCACACTGTGATGTTATTGCCAAAATCAGATCTGTTCTTGTTTAATTTTGGAGAGGGGAAAGGTTGGACGGAGAGGAAGAAGAAGGAAAAAGGCAGTAACAGAATATTAGCAAAAGGATAGGAAAAAGACTGTGTGGAAAGACTTGTCACAGACAGAGCACTCCTTGTGCAGCAGGCTAAATCCCAAAGAGTCAGGCTGCTATTATCAGTATGCAGGTACTTACACAGTAGTAACCAGAACATCCACTGGATTCAAGAAACAAATGCTTCTACTGGAAGAAAATGGGAATAGGAGGAAGAGGGGGAAAAGGGCTCTAAAGAAGAGCAGCAGCAAAAGCCTCTTTCTTGGGCCCACTGACTCCACCCAATTCTCCATGTTAAGCCACTCATACATTTTGTTTGCTTCCCAATGAGACACTGGCATAGAAAGAAACATCTTACCAGCTGCCTCTTCAGGCCAAGGAGGTCCTGCTTGCAGGATGACATCAGATCAAGAAAAAGAGGAGACTGCAACCCCTCCAAAACCACAATAACAGAACGAGCCAGATTTGCCCCTCCAGCTTCCTCATCCTGAAGTTCATCAGAGTCAGCAAAACCCAAGAAACAGGCCATTTATTACTATCAAAAACTAGTGCTGTAGAAAGGCCTTCCAGTAACACCGATTATCATAAACCACATATTTTTCAGCAGCTTTCATTGAATACTCACATTTCTTAGCATAGGTAGAACCAAGTGCTCAAAGGAAACAAGGTCTACAACATATTGTCCAACCCGATATTCACGTCTTGAAGTAGAAGAATCAGAACTGAAGTTGAAAAAGAGACACACAATTCCTTCTCAGTACTGAGTTAAGTGAGAATTCACTGCAGTCATTTGAAGTGGATTTATGAGTAGTTCTCCAAATAAATCAAATCCCCTTAATTCTTCTAAGAAAAGAAGGAAAATACACTCTGCAAACCATGCATTAAGTCATACAGCAGACTGCTTGCTTTCAGATAATATCTATACCATAAGCTCCCTTCACAACTATGCAAGCTCAAGTTTAAAGAGCGTATGGAAGGACAATGGCATCTAAAAGTCAGCAGGTATATTTACACTAAAATCAAAATTCAGGTCTACAGTTCAGATCTTTGAATTTGGTAACATGACACTACAGACAAGCATCACAGCAGTAGCCCAAATCTCAGTATAGGCTGCAAAACCCTTAAACAATCTCAGAAAAATACTCAGTTTGCATGTGTTGCACCACACTATTCTGCGGGAATCTCTGTTATTAGCAGAACGCATATTATTTACGCAGATCAACTCTGTCTGAATGAGGTGCTAAGGACACAGCTGGACCTAGACTAAGTTTGGCACAAAGTGGGAAAATCTAAGTGTAGGGAATCAGGAAAGATTGTGAGCTACTCTGCACTTCAGAGGCCCCTCTCTTAGTAGGGCTCTGCAACCCTCTTATTCTTAAAATTCACATGTGAGTTTTGTGGGCCAGTCAGTGGCTCTTTAAAACAATGTTACATGCAATTTCCCTTTTTATTTTCCACTTCTGCCTCCATCAATTAGCAGGTAGAAACACAAAAATTTTCCTCCCTGCCCAAAATAAGCTACTTATTGTATGCCAAAGAGACTTGGCCTCTTTAGAAAAAGTTCATCAGTGCTTACTCTTTATCTGTTGCAAAATAGGAAGTAAGAGAGAACATCCCTCCCTAGCATGTTTTCAGTATGCAATAGAGACACTGCCTAAATACGTATCAGCCAGGACACAAGAATGACCCTGACCAGGAAAGCCATATGTGTGCTGGAAATCACCTTCTGGAAGAGCATTTAACATGCTGATGGACTGAAGCAGACACATAAAACAATAAGCCACTTATTTATTAAAACCTCAGTACCTGACTCGAGATAAAGGTCCACGGTTTCCGGACAAAGTGACAACATCAAATCCTGTTCTCCTGCCACCTTCTCTAACTTCCTCCGTGTAAAATCCATCAATGGGAATGCCTGAGGATTTCAGAGCTTGAGTGACTTTCTGGATCAAAGTAGTCTTTCCAACCCCTAAAAATAAAGAAGAAAAGAAAGCACACAGCATTAATCTTCTTCTGCACTAAAAGCCAGTTTTTAAACACCACAGTAATGATTCAGTTCAGCAGGAACATTGATTACTGTTGAAGTTTGCAAATGATTTTTTAAATGGTAGGAAAGAACAGAAGCATCTTTTAAAGCTCATTCTGTACTGAAACTGTAAAGTTTTATCAGCATTTAAGAAGTCACAACAGAATGGTAAAAATATCCCAGGCTACCACTGAACTTACTAGCTTCGACAGTGCAGACAGGCCACAAAACTCACCCCAAGGCAGGTAAACACATGAGCGCCATACTGTTACACAGCTGATACCCAAGCTGTCTGGAAGACTGACTGATGAATCTCCCTTTCTACCACTGATATACACTAGTTTTTAAGAACAGAGCTAAGTTTGCCTCCTTTTTAGGTCAAAAGGACAAAGCCAACTTCTACTACCAGAAGCCTAACTAGCACAAAAAACACACTAGTTTTACTGATGTACTAGACATCAGAAGCACTCGATACCCCTGAGATACCAGGCCCTCCATGGCAAAAAGTATTCCCAACAACAGAAAAATGCTTCTTCTGGTAACTGAATCAAGAGATATTTTGACTAGATACAGGGAGAAGGTTTTTATCGTGAGGCCAATGAAGCCCTGAAACAGGTCACCCAGAGAGGCTATGCAGTCTCCACATTCTTCGAGGACTTCAAGACGTGATTGGATGAAGCCTTGAGCAACCTGGTCTGTCCTCACAGCTGACCCTCTTTTATGCCTCCTGAAGTCCCTTTTTACATGAATTACCCTGGGACCGTATAATCCAATTTCTTACCCTACAACAGGTCCTTTAAACTCTCATTACCTGATGTCTTCTTGTGCAGTCTGATGTACCTTTTACAGTGTGAACATTGGTCATGTACTAGACATCCTTTCAGGTCCCACACAAGAGCCATTTCTTCTCATTTGCCATTGTACAAGTACATCCCTTGACAATCTCCTTTGAAACTTATCTTTATCATCTCTCACAAAATTTAGCATTATCACTTAATTTATAAAAAAATCAGAATATAGAAAATAATCCTGTAAAATAAACCTTCAAATTCCTGGAGACAAGGAACATAGACCAAATGTGACATGCCTAAAGACACCAACAGAAATAATTTAACCATGCACACAACAAACTTCTCCTTTAGATTTTAGGCAGCTTTAGGAACTACTTTCCTAACAGACAATACCAATGACAAAATACACTGTGGCTTCAAGGGCATCTAGTCAAACTCTTAATCAAACTTTTCAAAATTGAAGAAAAGTACTTTCTGACAGTCGAACAACAATAAAATCACAAATATGGCACCCTCAGTATCTAATGTCTTTCCAAGGCCTTGTCTCTATAAGCAAATTTATATTAATTTGGCTAGGTGGATTTGCTGTCTCTAATTTGGTTCCCTTCAGTCAATTGACAAAGAAAGCCAGAACGATTCAAACTAAGTTTAAGAAAGCTTGAAGTTACACATTTAGCTAATCAAACAGCACATACAATTTCAGATAAATGAAGAGACACAAGGCCTAAGCAGGCCCAACCTCTGAGTCTCCTGGAGGGCTGCCTTTATTCAAGTGGATGGAAAGACAGGATGAAGGGCATGGAATAAGCTCCTATCATTTAAAATTAATTCCAGACAGAACAGGGATCTATAAGAGGTTCACTAAAAGAAGAATCAGGCCCACTGCTTTGCTCCCACACCACAAAAGAAAGCTTTGCAATTGTAATAACTGGCTAATTTCTTTATCAACCATGTAGTTCGGCCTTCATACTATATCCCACTCTGCCTCCACAATAACCTGATTCCCCTACCATGATAAACTACTCTTACTGCTTCAATCCAGGCCCACCTGTCTGGGACATTGATTATTACCTACACCTGCACATCCCTCGTGTTGAAGTGCTACATCACTACAATTAGGTAACAGGAAAGATGAGCTCTCAGAAACTATTAATGGACATGGTTTATACTGGAGGAGGATTATGTTGTCCAGGAGATGGTGGGGGCTTTTTATCCCCCAACACTGAACTGCAGGGCTGGGGCCAGGGACAAACCAGTAGCGCCTGGAGAGGTACATGACACGGGGGAGTGGATGGAGAGATGAAAGGGCCTTTCCTTAGGAACAAGCTAATTGGCGGGGCAGCTGCGGGCCCGGCTGTAGCCAGGGCGCTCCGGGGGCACCCTCGGTGGCGGGGCCCGGCAGCGGGGAACGTCTCTGGGCTACACAAGTGCCCCACAGCACTGCGCAGGCCGGCGGCCGAGCCCAGGCAGAGCCGAGCCGAGGCAAACCAGGCCAGGCCAGGCCGAGCCGAGCCGGGCGGGGCCCCAACGCAGACCCCGCGGCCACGTCGCCTCCCCGTACCCTTGTCCTGCTCCTTCCCTTACCTGGGGGTCCCGTGAGAAACACATGCTTGGCCATGGCGGGGACCGCGCTCCGCTCTCGCCCCGCCCGCCGCTGTGCACCGCCCTCCGGCCCCGCCGCCCGGGCGGGGATTACCGAAAACACCGGCCCACAAACCCCGAAACCGAACTCTGAACGCCAGGCGCGGGCAGGCGGTGCTCCGTGAGGGCCGCGGGGTGGGCGCTGAGGCGGGGCGGGCTGGGCTGGGCTGGGCTGTTCGGGTGTGAGGTGGGCCGAGGGCGCGTTGGTGGTGTGGCGCTTCCCGGAGTAGGGGCGCTGCTTCAGGTGAGACTAGAGGGGAAAAACCCCACCTAATTAGTTTCCTAAATTAGGGCCGGCGTTTTCGTTATCTAGTCAGTCTCACCTGTTGCATTTCTGAGTGTGTTAATAGAATCATGGAATCACAGGATGTTAAGGGTTGGAAGGGACCTTAAAGACCGTCTCTTCCCGGGCTCCTTCCGTAGGCAGGGACACCTCCAGGTAGCTTTCGGTCATATCCAGCCTGACCCTGAACACTCCCAGGGTTGGGGTGTCCACAGCCTCCCCGGGCAACCTGTGCCAGTGTCTCACCACCCTGAGAGTAAAGAATGTCTTTCTAATATCTAACTTAATTTTCCCCTCAATTTTCCCCTCTTTCAATTTGTACCTCCCCCCTGTCTTCTCACTGCAGTTCCAGATCAAGTCCCTCTCTGCCTTCCCTGTAGGCCCCTTCAGATATTGGAAGGTTGCTATGGAGTCTCCACACAACCTTCTCTTCTCCAGGCTGAACAGCTCCAACGTTCTCGGCCTGTTGTAGCCGAGGCACCTCAGTGCCCTCACCAACTTCATGGCCTCCTCTGGATTCGCTCCAGCAGTTCCATGTCCTTCTTATCCTGGGGATGCCAGAACTGTACGCAGTACTTCACGTGGGGTCTCACAAGAGCAGAGTTAAAATAATGAACTCTCCCTAGAGCTTTTTACCTGTTCAGGTGAGCAACATGCTCCAGATGTTAGGAAACATGAGTCCTTTTTCACTGGGGACTCAAGAGAGTTGAAATCCATATTGTCCATTTACCAGGAGAGTAACCTTAACCAGATTCACAGGGTTTCCCTATTTTGGCTGAGACACGGCACAGCCACATATTCAAGCTAATTGGGCCAAACAAGGCACAGTTAAGATGTTATTGTAGAGGAAGGAAGTTTCTGCCCTCATTAGCACTGTACAGTCACTTGATATATTACATACAATCAGTTCACTGGATATGTTAAATATAATCAGTACATTTCTGTTTTACAAAAAATTTGGGGAGTCATCAGAAGCAAAACTCAAGTGTCTCTTCTGAGCAGACCAGGGATTTTTCTTACCACAGTTTAGAACATCTGCACCTTTCTTTGGCCTAACTGCTTCACTGGATGTGGCCAGGAATCATTTCAGAAGGGAGATTGTAACTCCAAATTTTTGTTTGCTTGTTCTCTGCTTTCCGCAATTATCTGATTTAGTTAATTTATCTTTGTCTTAAATATAATGACTTATATTTCTCATTTCATATGAGGAGTGTGGGACATGTTTCATGCTTAAATACTTAATTTAAAAAAACAGGACAACGCTGGCATGCCTCTTGTGGAGTTGTAAGGTAAAGAGATAACAAAGACAGCTTCCCTTGTCATCCAAAATGAAAACTGTATTTTCATAGTTTACATTCCAGTATTTTGTTTTGTGTTTTTGGATTTTTTTAGAATCGGTGGAATTGTGATGTTAACTTATGGCTTCCTGTGGTGTTTTTCAGGCATCTTTAATCTCAAGAAAGAACCACAGGGAAAAACTGCATATTTAATAGACTATTAACACAAGGACAACACTTTATAACTGGCTATTTCACCCTTGCCCTGAACTTCCTCTGCAGAGCTTACTCTGATTGATTTTACAGGTAGGTTTTTTGTATAATATTAAGCTGTTTCAGTCTATTGGCTGGTTGCCCAGACAGGCCACATAAAGAGACCCAGATGATGTTGTTTTGTTCAACATGGAGTTTTACAAGGTTTTACAAATCAACTTTTCAGAAGTGCACATGGAGAATTTTAAGGCTATCACTACTGTTTGACAGAACCCTTGCTTCTGGTACCATATTCTAAGAACTGTTTCATCCTGTTTTCAGATGAGGACTCTCAGAGTCATTTCACTGTGTGGCTGAGTCCTTCATCTTGCAAAGAAATGTGTGAGTGAAGTAGTTGCAGCACCAGGGCTTAAATTAGTTAGCATTTCGCTTTGATTTTAATAGTAATTTCTACCATGAAAGGTTCTCTCCTTCTGGATGCTCTGTCTAGGTCAAAGTAATTTAAAAGCACTACAAACAGTTGTGCTTTTGTAGAGTTTTGCTGTTAAGAGGGCTTTGTGTTTGCTAAATGAATTGGAATTTTTATGTATATTCTGTCAAAGATTCACTATTGACGCTTGTTCTCATTGATGTATTTATTCTATAATCCAGCAACTTAACAGGAGATGCAGGTTGTTCAAAAAGCAGGAGCTGCATGGTGCAAGTTGTCTTCTCTGTAGCTGTATGCTGTGACCAGTAGTCTTTGGAGTCAGCCTGTGTGCTTTCCTGATCTTGGGATTTTTGCATTCTCAGCTGGAGACAGTTAGCTGAAATAAGTAGAAGTAGCACATTCTAGCAGTGTAGATAACTCTAAAAGAAAATCAGTTTTACTCCTTCCAGGATGAGGAGAGAAAAACCTGGCTTTTCCTCTGACAGTATGGGCTGGTTAATTAGTAGTTATTTCTCCCTGACAGGTTCCCAGCTCAAAATATTTTCCTGACCAACTATCTAGATGCTGGTTTTTCTAGGGGAGGATAAGTAAAATTAAATTTGTGCTGAATTGAATTGTATGATTGGGTAAGGCCATGAAAGAAGTATTTACAAAAACACCCCCATAGGGGCAGTCTGTGATTCTGAATGACTGTGGAGATTTTGGGAGAAGCTGCCAGTCATTGTTACAAACTGTTAGCTAAGTCTGAGGAAGTTTGCACTTATTGCTGGATGTTCACTAAAAAAAAACTTGGATAGAGTCCTAGACCCTTATGTTGAATGGGGTAAAATTAATTAACTGCAAGTTTCCAGACCACTGAATAAGAAAAGAGGTCATTTATGGTATTTATGGTATTCCCTAGAGTAGAAGCTGGAAGGAATGAGAGTGTAATCTACCATCTCTGACCTGCCTCAGTAGGCAGAAGTTTACATTTCACCACTCTGCCTCAAGGAAGGTACAGTACCTTGTTATAGTTTTAGTCCTTGGTTTATTTGGTGTTAGGTTTGAAGTTTTTTCCCCTGATGGAAGAGAGAATGATTAGGTTGAAACCCTTTTCTTTCTCTCCAATAGAACTTGTCTTTTTGATTCACAGTATCTCGAGTTTGTACAGCACTTTGCTTATGTCAGGATAGGAAAGTACACTTTTTTAAAAAAATAATACTTCATTTTAGAGAGTTCCTTATTTTGTCCTGGTTCTCACCTGCAGAGAATGTTCGGGCTTATAGATAGTGGTCTAGCTGTATGCCACTGGCCATCTGATGATATTCGTGATGGTGTTTCTGAGTTGCCTTTTGTTTTGCCTGTGGAGTAATGGCATCAGCAGGTGTCTGAGAGAAAACATTGAGCATCTGCAGCCTGCCAGTCTTTAATCTTAAACTTCCTAGAGAGATAAGCCATTAGCTACATGCAGGGCTTGCTCTAGATAAAGACTTTGGTACTCCCTCTATCACAGATTTACCTATAAAACTTTTTTTGTGTGGGTCATGCAGTAGAAATCCTTTGTGTTCCACCAATACCTGTGTTCCCCAAAACAGAAGGAATTCCTGAAAATATTTCCTGAAAACAGCCATAAGAAAGAAATTATATCGAATGTCATAAATACCCTCTATATGGGGTATATTTGTAAAATTGAATTTACTATTGGAAGTGGAGAGCAAGCAGCCCTCAAAGAATGTAGTCCTCTGTCTCTACCAGCACAGCATGTTGAACCTTCTGGGCAACTGCAGCTAGAGAGGAAAAAGTAAAAAAATCTAGTAAGTTGCTGTACATTCTTTTAAATGTACATATCTGGATGTAAGAAGAAGACTCTTTTAATGATCTGAGGGGAATTATGCAGCATAAACTGATTTCTAATTAGGCAGAAGTCGCATAGAGCTTAACCTGGTTTCCTGTGTGGTAGGTTTCATTGTTTCCATTCTCAGTGAAGTAGTTGCTTGTTTGCTCTTTCACTAGTCAACCTCATACTTCTTGAAAAAGAAAATAGTGTCCCTGAAACAGAATGAAATTTTTTAGAGTATTCTTATATTTTTAGTAGAAATACCAAGATGCATTAACTTGGAGAAAAAAACCAGTTTGGTTTGTTATGGGATGATAAAAACAAATTTACTGTGTTAATGTTAATTTGACAGAGATACTGACCTGAACATTTCAAATTTGAACTGAGTTCTGCTGTATGTCAGATGTCCATGGAATAATCTGTAATTGAGAAAGAACTTAATTGCAATAGAGAATAAATGTGATCATGTTGCTAAATTTTTCAATTGCTGTTTTTAAAGGTGTAACAGTTTTGTCAAGCAAATGTCATTGGTTTAAATAGGCAGGAACATAAGTGAATTTCTGTACTGCTTTGAATGACAGTTGGCAGAGTCTTTGGCACAAGCTGCTATACTAAAACAAGTGCATCAGGCAGTAGTTCAGGTTGAACATCAGGAAGACTTTCTTCATGGAAAGGGTTGTCAAGCATTGAAACGGGCTGCCAGGTGGAGTCATCATCCCTGGAAGTGTTCAAAAAACATAACTTGAAGACATGGCTTAATGGTGAATATGGTAATGGTACCAGGTTGACAGTTGGACTTCATGATCCTAATGATCTCTTCAACCTTAATAATTCTGTGATTCTATGATTCTGTAATTTTTGCCATTCAGCTTTTCTTCTATATTGAGTAATTTAGCATCAGCAGCATGCCTTGTCACTTTTTCTGAATAATTTGTGATGAAGTTGAATAAAATAGCCCCTAGTGTAGATGCAGATGGTCATCTGGTGATGAACTTACTCCATGGCAGTTTGGCTCTTCAAAGACCATAGGTGAGTGACCTTTCAAAGGCCTGTTGGAAATCCAAATGAACTTTGTCATTTGCATAATCTCTTTCCATATGCTCTAACAAAATCTAGGAGAGCTATGAAATTTGACTGTCTTCTTGTCAGGACCAGACACCACCTTCTTGTAGTAAATCTCCAGATATGGATATGTCAATAGGTTGATTCTTGCAGGCAGTGAGGAGAAGCAAATTAATATGCCCCGTCCATTAGATTCAAGAATTTAATTTCTCAGACACTTAGTGTCCCATTTGTTTTTAAATTAGTTATTACTTTCAAAAGTTATTAAGTTTGAAGAAATGGAGAGACAGCATAACTACAAAATCTAATTTTCATAAAACAGGAAGTTTCCTCTTTTTCCAGCCTTACTCACACTAGTGATTCCTTGAAATTATTTCAGTTAGATTTATTATCCAGTGAGATACTAATCAGCATAAATAATGCTGTTGGAGAACTGCATAAAAAAAACCCCCATAAATATTTTTCTTGTTCTTTTGTATATTCAGCTTAGGTTAAAACTTTTGATCATTCAGGGTCAGCAGAGACCATTACAGACATCTACTCACATCTGTGTTATAATAGATGCCAGGATATAGTACCCACTTATTCTACGTGAAGCCTAATGCATTCATTATGTTGTCATTCAAGGGTTTATCTTACAGAAAGCTCTCCTAGTGGGATGCTGAGGAATCTGCCAATGCATTTCAATAAAATATTTCAGTAGTTTATTATCTTAATTTAAAATTTGTGTTTCTCTTTCTGGTCAGATTTTTCTAGTTTTGGTTTTCAACCAGTGGATCTTGTTAGATCTTTGTCTGTTTTAGAATTGGAATGCTGTTCTACTAATCTGATGCTATGTGTACTCACATTTGTGTCAGTATCAAAGAAATGCCTGTACATTTCTCTTCTAAGATCTTCCTCCTCACCCTAGTTGTTAGTTCAAGGGACATTCTGTATCCCTGCTCTGGTTATAAGAACAAATACATTTTCTCAAGAAATTCAGTCAGTGGTATTTACTTTTCTATTCCTTCTTTTTCTACCAAGAAAAGAAACAAAGAAAAGAAATTCTGCCTGCTAAATAAATTCCTCTTAGTGCCACCTGTGGTTTTGCCCAGCCACAATGAGGAAAGTCACAGAGAGTAAACAAACGGGCTGTCCTGTGCCTAAATCTATACAAACTCTGGTATGGCTGTCAGTCATTCATTGCATGATGTGGAAAACAAAACCCCATTTCAACATTGGCAGTTAATGGTATTGACATTGCTGAATAGCCAATTCAGCTCAATATTGCTGGGAGAAAAATGTAATTTGAGCAATCAGATGGATGAAATCCATTTTTAAATTATAAAACCATCTTCATGGTTTATCTTCATTGCTTTAGTTACCATTTTTTATCATGTGTTTTCTAGCCTAGCTGCATTTGTCATGTTACTGGTAATGTAGTTAGGTTTAATTTCTCCTATAAACCCTTGTAGAGAGCTGTGTATAATTCTATTTCTGTCATTATGAATTCTGATTCATCAGCTTAGATTGTTGTTCTGAAGTCTTGGTTGCTGGAAACAGTGGTTTGCCTCCTTGCCAGGAACTGAGGATTTGTTTTCTTCCCAGAAGAAAAGCTTGTTACTTACTTGTTCGTAATACGTGCTTTGTCTGTGTGACTGATATTTGGAGTCCATTTGTAGTTTGCATGTGTTTCAAGTGAAAATCCTTCATGAGTGAAGCAAGTGGATCAACTCCAAGTGGGTAGATTTAGCAAGGCAATACATTTAACATTTTAAAGTGTAATAAAGAATGAATCTCTGCCTCATGACCTTGTGTCAGAGATTGGCCATCATTCTGCAAGCACTTAAGTTTGTATTCAGCCTTGCCACTGTTAGTTGTCCATGGACCAGCAATGTCATGGCCTATTCCTAGAGGTGGAGGAAAGCTCCTTCCTTCCAATTTGATTTGAAAATACCTACTTTTGCACTAGGAAACCTTTCCCCATTAATATTATTCCTATTGCATAGAGGGGAAAATCTTTGTTAACCGGGAGATAAGTTTACTTGTTGGAAAGTACATTCTGAAAAGTAACATCTGAAGATCACCTGGGCAATCTGGTGTCAAAAGGAGAGTTGACTGCTCTGACTTGTGAAGTTAATGGGAGGTTATGTGATCGAAGTACTTTCTTAACTGGGGAGACCATGAAAGGAAGAGAACATGGAGGTGGGGGAAGCAGTTAAGGCTCATTAAGATGCTCTCTTTTCCCTCAGTCACAAGCCTTTTAACCAACACTCTTACATGAAAACATCAACGGTTATATTATTTATTTGGATTGTACTGTAGACTAATGTGCTGAAAGAATAGCAAGAACCATCTTTTTGTGCTCTTGTCCTGAGTTCCTAACCTGAGAGCAGACCCTTTATAAATAGGTTGGTTGGTTGATTGGCTGGTTGGTTGGTTGGAAGGACTTAGCCCTAGATTGCTTGGATCCAACTTCAGGAACGCTTTGTTGTGGCTTTGCTTCCTTCTTGTTGTATGAAAATAGAACACTTCCCTCTGTTGGAGATTGAGCAAAAACTCAGGCTGGGTTTGGGCTTTTTGCCTCCTCCTTTTTCTACAATGAAGTTGGTTGCCATGTGGCAAAGTGAGGAATTCAGTCCTTGTTTTATTCACTAAGAGGGCCTTGGCTTCAGCCCATATCCATTCCCACAAAGCCTCATGTACCTTGGCAAGTGAAAATTTACCCTAGCCTTAATTACAATATTACAGTCAATATAATTTTCATATTATCGCCCTTTTGTTGCAGAAGTCCTGAGTTTGCTTCTGTAATCTCTATGGGCAGTCCTGTTCTTTTCCACCTTTATGGGACAAAATCAGAAATAAATTGTGTTAAAGAGAGTAGTTGAACCTAGTGAGAACTATCCTAAGGCAATTAAAATATAAATGTTATTCTGGAAATGCTTTTTGTTCATGTTATTTGATTGGAAATCCTTCTTGTTTTCCATTGAGTACAATTAAAACACAAATTTATGCAACGTACCTATTTAAGTTTTGGAAACAGCCCTGTCAGGCCCAGTTGGTTGATTACTAATGTTTTAGAGAGCAGCCTGTATAAATTCACATTGAGAGAAACTAAGTGAAAGCCAAAAGGTCCAGTGGGGATTTAAAAGCAAAAGTTTGATGATTGATACCATGATACATTTTGGAAGTTAATCTCAGCATCCTGACCAGAACATGGTTTTGATTTTTTATGTTCTGCTTTTTCAGATTTCCCACTATATTTTGTATTTGACTGTTGTAGCACTTGGCATTCCCTGTCCTAAACCATTTTGGTTGTGATGTAGCAATTCGCATAGCATTTTCCTGCAGAGGTGTAAACAGCATTTCATTGCATAAATTGGCAGAGGAGAGGACAGTTATTCCCATGTTATGCATACAGCCCATAAATTAATCCTTCTGGATGAAAGATGCTCCATAAGTGTAAGATCATTATCTCAACTGTTATAAAAAACTAAATGCTGCTTGGAGAGTCTTAAATATAGTTCTAACACCCTTTCCTTGCTCATAGTGTTAGTTCATCAGGGCTTTTCCTGCTCTTCTTTAATCCTAACATTTTGGGGGTTTATTTAAAGAGCATAAACAGAATCCTGGCTCCCACAACTAACCATTTTTCATCACAAACTGGTCTCAGTGCCTTTTCCAGTAGGTGCTATTAGTGGTTATAAAACCTGTATCAAAGCTGCATATGAAGAGTACTTACTTCTTAAGTTTGGAATATAATTCCTCAAGGGATGGAATGACATTTGGGCATCATGTATAGCGAACAGTGATACTAAACATCCCCTGAGAACACCAGTCACTGATGTCTCAAATTATCATGATCAGTAAGCCAAGGTCTGGCATATATCTAAGCCTTGTGGGAAGGGCTAGTACTGAACAGGCACTGACACACATACATATATATCGTGCATGTTGCCCTCCTACTAATTTCTTATGTTGTTTCTTGGCTCCTATTGCCCTCTTCTGCAATTTTAAATATTTTATTCTTGGGTTTTTAGTTGTTCTTTTTGTTCCTTCCTGCTTTGTAAATAAAACTGCTGGAAACTCATTCCTTCCTGGCAACTGGAATCAAAGCAAGGGATGGGCTTTACCTTAGACTCAAGCTGCTTGCTTCAAGGACTGGAAACTCTGGGTGATTGCAGTTACATCCCATCAGCATGAGAGACAGCAGGCTTGTTGTCCCTGTGCTTGCAAGTCTGAGCCCCTGTGTGCTCCAAACAGGCTGATATGGTTGCTGGCCTTGGAAGGGAAAAGGCTCTTTAGACCAGAAGGGTGCTCTCTCCCCTTCTCACCTACCTTCTCACTAACTCAGGCCTTGTAGTTTTGGCAGGACCCACTGATCTCAATAAATGAAATGTTCTTCAGGTCCCTTCCTGATACGTCATCCATGAATTCTGCTTCCACTGTTTTCTTCCAAAGTTTTGTGCAGAACTCTAGCTGGAGGCAAACCCTGGTGGTCCGATAATTGTGGATATTTAGGGCTTAACACTATATGTTCTTAGTGCTTTTCTTTCAAGTGCTATTCATTATACAATCCTTTGTACCTTACAGTGTTTTCCTTTGTAGTTCTAGGTCTAATTTACACATATTAATATAATGGGGTGAGCCTGCTCTGGTGGAGCAGGTAGAAGTTTCTGCTGCAGTTTTACAGATAGTAACAGAATAGCATAGTTGCAGAGCCTGGGACATGAATTAGCTTTCAGTCACATGCTTTTTACTGTGGGGCTAATAGCTGTGTCTCTATGGTCTCTTAGGAAAGAGATGTCATGTTTAACTTGACTGCTGCCTTTATCTTGTATAGTCTCAATTTCAGATAGCTCAATTTAGTGTCTTCTATGGTCTTCTGATGTTTTGTTGTAATTGTCACAGTTCTCAGGTTTCTCTGTTATTATATAGTTCTTAAGTAGGCTTCTTCTATTATGTATTTTATATCCCAAGAAGGGATTATGTGTCCAAAAGCTTATTCAAGTCTTTCAAAAAGCTGTACCTGTTGGTCTAATAAAATAAGTTACATTGACCTACAATCTTTGTCTTGTCCTTAGCTGTAGAATTCTTTATCTATTTTGTGTTCATTGAATGCTGAACAGGGAGTTTCAAACTGGGCCATAAAGTTTCTATTAAACGCACAGTGGTGAAAGACGTTAATAGTCGGAATCTAGCAGCTGGTTTTATTTTTCAGACTTAAGTTTTGGTGAGAGGACAAGGTAGGGCAGTTTTTCTGGTGCTAATGAGAATATCTTTTTATCCAGTCTAGTCTCCAGTTACAGTAATTTTGGACCTTTCACAAGTAGCAAATTTGGGAGAGAAAAAGAAATGTAAGAAAAACAAAATACACACATGTATGTTATAAAAGAATGCTCAGAGTCACAATGACAAGCATTTCCAATATACTCTATTTCCACTTGTGCATAAAGATCAGCCAAATGTTAACATTGCAACCATTTTGCATCTGTTTGCAGAACATGAATTATTTCTTCTCACTTCAATGTGTCATTGTAATTAATTCACATTGGAGAATAACATTCCATTTTAAATTTAACTAGTTCCATTTAATTCTGAGTCCTTGTTAGAATGTACCTTAAACAATAACCACATCTTATAAAAATATACAAGAAGCAAATAACATCTGCTGCACTATATTGGCAAACACCAGGGCTTAATGAATGGTTGTCAGTATCAAAACAGATGTCTGTTTACAGTTTAAAAATTATTCTTTACCAGTCTAAGTAAACTCCTAAATTAATTTGACTCTCGTTTGCATTGTGCGGCTCAAGTTGTACTGGCATGATGGGCATGTTGGTAGATTGAAAGGTTTCTGTTCCCCTTAAGAAGTCTGACTTTATTGTGATGTCCTAGTTGGCTTGTGGAATCCATAAGAACAGTTTGATTTGATGAGGATTATTCTTGTTAGTAGGAGAAAACTTTCCTAATATACTGAATATAATTATCTGCATAGGAGTATTACAGTTTAGAGTGCTGCAGGGTTTTGCTTCAAGTAGAAAAGGAATGTTTAAAGGAAAGAACACAGATACTTATATTGTACCATCAAGTGAAATAAAATGCAAACAACTTCAGTGCTCTCCACTCCATACATCATCTTGGATCTTTTTAGATCTACTCCACTTCCCAGTGTTAACAATGTAGGCACCAGTCCTCAAAACAATGAACAAACTGTACACAAGGTCCATAGGCCACTCTTCCATTTGTCTCTCCTCACTGAAGACGCATTAAATTCAGTTCCTTATTTCTCTTGGGATAACAAGTTCCTTTAAACCTTTTTTGGTTATTCAGGTCAGTATTAGGAAAGTTCATTTTCTAATGAAGAGTTTAATTTTTCAACTGAGATATTCAGCAAACAGTCTGAGGTTTGCAGGTCAGGACTGAGCCAGCAGTGCAGGTTCTAAATGATTGCCTGAATATATAGAATTTTTAAACCTTGCAACAGTGTCTCTAGCCTGTCAATTTTCATAGCTGTAGGTGCACTTTCATGCAGATGTGGGCATTAGACAATATATTTTGAACATTTTTTTTCAAAGTTGTGTCACTAATACTTGAATAACCTCATCATGATGTCATTCTCTTTCCTTGTCCCTTTTTCTCCAAAGCAAACAGCATTTAAGAAGATTAATTGATTTTTGAGAGTGAGTCAACAAATTACATATTATGTATTGTCTTTATCATTCTTAGAAAATTACTGCTACAGCATGTCAGTAATTCACAATGATATATAAATTAGGCTGAATCCAGAACAGATCACAGAGTTATGAACAATGCTCATTATTCAATTTAGTTTTATGGACATCAAGAATAATTAAAAAGGAATCTGTAGGTGTTACTGAGGCTTTTGCTGTTTTGCCAGATTAATCCCTAAGTATTGCACATACTTAAACAATTAAAGAGGTTATGAATAGCACACAAGCTCAGTACCACTTAATGCAAACAGTCTTTCATCCCTTGCACTGTTAAAACTTGCTGGATTGCTGTATTTTCCTTACTGAAGACTGCAATCTTTAATTTTGTACCCGAAGTTTTAGATGTGTCTTCCTGTGCATTGTAGGTATTGACTTCTTACCATAGAGGATTTTCAGTAAGACACTGAATCCAAAAACATGCAATAAAACCCATGGGAGGAAGTTATTCCAAATGATTTTCTGTCTTCACAAAGTAGCTTTTTCTGAACTACTTACCACTTGAAAACTATGGATTTGGGGTTTGGGTTTTTTTTGATCCTCTCATCTTAGTTTCTAGCAAGTGTGATGCACCGATTGTCTTGTAGAAGCCACTGAACTCTGACTTCTTATTCCTTTGATGCTTCTTGAGTTCAGTTGCTTCTCCCACTACACCTCCCAGCCAACAGCAGGAGTAAGGCAAGAGAAAGAAGAGGATACAAATAGAGAAACCTTTCTGTGCTTAGAAATTAACAAAGCCATGAATTATAATTTATTCCAGAGTTACAGATTATGGTGAACCGGATATATGTGAAATCCCAGAATAATTATGGTGTGTGAAAAGTTGGTTTCCTTGGTTTCTCTTTGTTATTTTCACACAGAATCAGCTTAAAAATTTCTTTCTTCTCTTACACCTGGTAATAGCCTGTGCATTTTACAACGTCACTAAAACCAGAAATAAGAGGCAGAATGTGGCCTCTGGAGTGAAATTGAGCAGAAAGTTTGTCTCTCTGTGTTCTGGCAGGATGGCAGAACATCATCTTCTATTTACTGCTTTTTATTCATGTAGAATTGGAAGAAATTCTCTTCTCTATATTTTGTCCTATGAAATGAAGGAACAGATTTAGGCAGAGAGAGGACCTACAAGATTGCATCCCAACTTCTGTTCTCTCCTTGCATCTGACACAATGGGCACTTAGGGTCATACAGTATGGGACATCTGGACTGTTGTGCTGCCTCCTACTCTGCTTTGAAGCTGCACCAGTATATGAGTATGTTGAACATGAACATATACTGAAGTGCCAAGGAAAACTGGAAAGCAGTGAGTCACCAGGAACTACAGTATTGGTCTGTTTCTGGAGGAACCTGACAACAGACTGACTGAGTTGCTAACAAAATGTCTAGAACTGTCTGGAAAAGAGTGTTGTCCTTGAGACTGGAGAAGAATGATTTAAGAGGCATATAAGAGAAATAATTATCTGGAGAAAAACGATCTTTAGAAAATTAATCTTCTTGAAACGTTCAAATTGAGGGGAATGCAAATCAGCGAAACTTTTTGTTCAAGATAATCAGTCTATTTCATTCTACTCCTCCAGTCTTCATGTGTCATGGGACATAGTTTGAAAGCGATACACTTAAAATAATGGCAGATGGACAAGAAATTCTATACAGCCATTTGTATTTTCCTATCATAAAAATACAGACCAACTTGGACTTTCCTGTGAAACTTTCTGCCAGAAGGATTTGCTAAATGCATGTTAAAACAAATGAACAAAACCCAAACACAACAAAAGCACAACAGAAATAGTAACATTCCTCTTTTTTATAAGCTCATGTGATTTTGAAAAGGCTGTACCTATAGAAGAGCTATTTCAGGGAATAGTCCATAATAAAGATTATAGCAGTTTTTCTCCCCTTACCTCTTTCCTAGATATCTTGTGGTCCTAGCAAATACCAGAGAAAGCATAGCTCCAAAACTGAAACTCTTTATAATTAAAATCAACTATGAATTTTGTATGGTTATTGCAGGTTGTAGCCACCAAATACCGCTTTTGGCAGTGTCCTCAGTCAAAGGAATAACTGTGAGGCTTGCGTTTAAAAATATATAAATTGAAACAAGCTATGAGAGTGAATGGAGGAATAGCAATTTGTACTGTGTTTGATATCTTAGTGGAACTCTGGCATATCTGTATCAATAGAAACACTGATGCTGCTGGCCATCTCTTGTACAGGAAAGGTACCAGTTTTGCTTGCAGTTTTTTGAGATTAAGAAGGTACTAATGCCTCATCGAGAGAATTACTTTTCATCTGTAGCATGAAGAAAATATAAGGCCATTGCATGGAAGTTTGCAGATGATAAAAACTGGTGGAGTGAAATATATGAGCAAGGTAAAGGTATTGCATTATGAACTGGGTGCATTTACATGTGCAAATGGAAGGCTTCATGTTTCAGAAGCGCAAAGATGTAGATCCCACTTACCTAGTGGGGGCTGCATCTTGAGAAAGAAGGCTTCAAAAATAGCAGGGAAGGGCCAGGGGCTGAGGTGTAATTGGTTGAACACATACTCCTGCTTTTATGCTGAAGCAGAGTAGCTAGCATAGTCCTTGGCAGTGTAACAGAAGGAATCCAAAGAGGGGATGGAGAAGCACATTCTGCCATTATACGGCATTAGTGTGCCTGTTACTGAGCTTCCTTAACCTATGCTGGTGTTAATACACTTAGAAAGGAAGAGACAAGAGAACAGTGGTGTAGAAAACTCATTAAGTCTCCCAGAATGAAAGGTAAGATCTCAAATTCACCCACTGAGGTGACTTGAGGTGACATATCTATCTTAATACACACAGGAAGGTTTGTAGTATGGCAGTTTTAATGAGCTGTAATAGGGGAATTGGACCAACTCATATTAGAAACAGAGTGCCAGATTTTCTAATGGGATGTTAATTAGCTCCTGGGTCATAGCAGTCATGATGGATTTTGCATCACTTCCTAGACTTTAAATCCGATTGTGCACTTCTCCATACAATTAGTTTTGACTGCAGGTTATTAAAGTGACTTGGGAATTGTTGTGTGAGTGTGTCTGCTCTGGCTAGATGAGTGTTTTCTGCTTTAAACTTACTTGTAGTTGATGTACAGTTCTAGTCTGCATAAGTTCCAAGGTTCAATTTTACTGAAAGTACAAACCACATTTAAAACTGCAGATCACTGGAATCTGTGTTGGCAGGAACAAAAACATTTCTCCATTGTGGTTTGTCTCTCAGGCAGCACTGTTTTTTATTAGATTTGTCTCTGCTCATGTTGATCACCTGTATCCTCACTGGATCTCCTGTGACACCTGGAAGATCACCAGGTTCTTGCTACTACTTTTCAGCAACACTTGGCTACATGAGAGTGATACTCTGGACTGTTACTTAGCCCTTGTGGAGAGTTCTGTAAATTCTACTGAAGGCTGCTATGCTACTTGTAATGTAACAGACTGGGCGATCAAGTCCAAACCTCTTAAACTGTGCAGCTGTGGGAGAATTTGATGCTGCTAATTTGGAAGAGGTTGTTCAGCGCTTCTGTACTACTCAGAGATTGTTCTGACTCTTCTTGTTCTTTAAATCTTCTGTAGCTGTAGGTTCAGTTCATTTCTGTTCAGTGTAGAAGTCGTATCATTTTCAAAGTAGTCTATAACAAACTGAAGGCAAATGTTGGAGTTACTTCAGCACACATAACTTGCAGCGGTGAGGGGAAGTAACCCCTTTCATCTCAAAAGAGATGTCTATGGGACACATTCTGCTCTATGATACCTTTGTTACTGCATGGGATTGTATTGGTGCAAGGGGATAATATATCCTCTGGTGTTCTTCCCATAGATGGGTTTGTATTTGGTAAGAGTGGCCTATCTCACATCTCAACAGTGCAAGAGGGAGCTCCAGAAAATAAAAATCCTGCTCAGTTTTGCAAGAGGGAATGTGTCTTCTAGTGGCTACTGTTTTTCTCCCTTCCTCCCTTCTCCCCTCTCCTCCCACCCACTGCCTTGTTTTGACTTGTGCTCTCTGCACGTCTGCTTCACTTATGCCTGCTGTTCTGGAGAGAGGCCATCCACGAGAAAACCCCCCATCAATTCACTGGGCACAGAAAAGGTTCTGGTAGGATCAGTTTGAACCCAACCTTGGATGAACTGGTCATCTAAAGATACCAAAGCATCCATTATTGTAGCAGCTTTAGTTGCATCTATTCCACTCACCTGTAAGTGGAATGATTTTATTAGCTGTAATTTTAACTAGCCACTTTACTCCCTGTCAGAGTAATCTCTCCTACTTTTATGAATGGCTACAGTAACATAAATGTTTTAATATTGTGGTTTCTGGGCTAACTTGCTGGTGGGTCATCACAGCAAGGTTTGTGTTTGTTTGGGTTGTAAAACCAGTGTTTTTTTTCAGTCAGTTTGGTTTGGAGGAAACTGTTTCTGGTAAGGTCACCAACACAGGGAAACGCATTAATTTTCAAAGCTGTGTGAGGCAGCTTCCCCAGGCTGCCCAGAATCACACAAGAGAGTGGTGCCGTAAAAGAGGTCACTTTTTCCCCTTTGAACATTTGGAATGAGTGGGTTCAGAGAAGGTCTCAAAGAGACTCTTGCCCTTTTTTTAATACTGTCCTGTTCAGTGTTGTGTTCAGTTCAAATCCGAATCATGTTTAAAGACTGAAATGATCATGCAGACCCTGAGATTAGCTCAGCTGGTTAGAGCATTGTGCTAATAATGCCAAGGGTGCAGATTTGATCTCCCTATGGACCGTTCGCTTAAGAGTTGGACTCAATGATCCCTGTGGGTCCCTTCCAACTCAGCATAGTCTGTCATTCTCTGATGCTGGAGAGGAGAAAATTCAGCTTCATGGGTGTACTGACATATGTTGTTTCTAAGTTACTTGGATTTCTGACTTCCCTGTGGTCCCACCTGCAGTTGAAGGATGAGGTCTTCCTTGCTGGATAGTCTTGCTCTTCTGTCCCCACGGTGCATTCCCAGGCTGAGCCTGTCTGAGAACTGAGCAGCATTCAGAGAATGCATTGCAACAGAGTATGGCAAGGACTTGATTTGGTATTATCTTCTCTATGTTTGTCCATGTACAGATTATAGTTCTGGAAGGGAGAAACAGCACAGTCTTTGTATTGCAACAAGGCTTTAAGTTGCAGGAAGGTATCTTGCAGTGCTGACATGCTTGCACTGCACCTGGATACAGAGGATGTGAGGCCTCTGCTCTCTCTTCAACATCTCTGCCCATTGCTTCCAGTGTGTTTTGTGGACATGTGCCTTGACTACCTTGAGAGGTCTAACTTTGTTATAAAAACCACAAGCTAAAGCAACGGTATCTCTCATGACCTGTCAGGACTCATAAACCAAAATATTAGCTCTTCAGAACTCCCCATCCCCTGTTCTTTTAAGCATCCATAGCTAAACAGTCCCCAGCCTTTCACCAGTGTTCTTCAAAGGGCAACACCACAGAGCAAAACACACCACTGGCTCTGCTTGGCTGTGAGTCCATTCCCATTAGTAGAGACCGACTGTCCTCAAACCAGTAGGTGTTATCAAAAGAGTCAAAGTATTGCATGCTTTTTCTATGAAGTGAGGATGGGAAACAGAAAAGACTTATCTTCCCTATTCTGGTACAGAGGATTTACATTAACTGGTTCTCTGTGAAAGAGTGGATTTTTATCTTGCTTTTCTAGCTCTGTAGACAAAAAGTCCTTGCCTAGACACATAGGTGTCAGAACGTTCCTACAATACTTTCTGAGTTTTCCACAAGTATGGGGTCACTGTCACACAGTATATATTGATTTACTGTATTGTACTATAGAGACCTTCTGCCAATTCATTTAATACTGACCATTTAGGGTTTAATTTTTATTGCACTAGCAACTTTTTGAAGAACAAGATGATGCAGAAATATTTCCTTCCCTTTCAGCCAGAGAAGGAACTGTTTAAGTAAAATCAAAGATGGGTACCTGTCATCATCATGGCTTGGCT